>APFE030521393.1:0-29304 GCA_000404065.3 Pinus taeda | reverse complement strand
CCCGCTACACCCTCCCCCTCTCTCATACCACCCATACTCCTCCTGCTATCATGGCTTTTCAGCCTATTGTGCAAGGAATGTATGTTGCAATAGTCCTTCCTCAAAATTTGGGTAATTTTCTTGATGGTTACCTTAAACACTTACCCAAATTCAATGGAGAAATAGGCCACTCAGTTGAAGATCACATTTCAGCCTTCCTAGACTTAGCTAACAATATGAAAATAGAGGAAGAAAATGTCTACATGAGACCTTTTGTACAATCCTTAGAGGGAAATATTAGAGTCTGGTTTAGACAACTTGCTACAAATTCTATTAGGAATTGGAATGAACTCATTTCCATCTTTAAAAACCAATGGGGGGTAAAGAAAGATGTTGTCTACTTTCTCACTGAATTCGAAGAACTAAAGAGGAATCCTAGTGAACCAGTTGCCAAATTTATTAAAATATTTAATAAACTCTACCACAAAATGCCTGCTGACTACAAACCACCAGTAGCAATTGCAAAAGTCATATCTTCCAAAGCGTTTTATGATGACGTTGCGGTTATGCTGAGGGAAAGAGTTTTTAATACATTACAGGACATGCAGACAAACTCCATTGAGGTAGAAGCTAATAGGTTAGCTTCTGGTAAAATTAAAGTTAAAGAAGAGAAAGAACAAAGAAAATTAAAAGCTAAACATGATGAACCAGCCTCTTCTAAATCCAAAATTGAAGATCAGAAAATTGATGAAATCACATCTTTAATTAGAAAATTTTCTAATAGGATCTCCAAAATTGAAACACAACCCAGAACTTCTCAGCAAGTTGTTGCTAGACCTCAAAATCAAAATCAAAATCAACTGCGGAAAGCCCCTCAACTTCAAATTCTTCAAAGGCCAGATTTAAATATTCAACTTCCTTTGCTAATTGATGACTAGTAGCCACAAGATACAAGCCTTGTAGTCACTGAATATATCAATATTGTTGATTATTCACTAGTACAAATGGCCATTATCCCTTCATCTTCATCTCAATGTTTGGAACAAGAACAAGAAGACACTCAACTCTCTAAATACCAAGCTTTCTCTGAATTCCTTATTACAGAGTTAAATAAAATATATGATCTTAGACCAAGAGCAGGCCCTGGTAGACCTCCTAAGGCTACTGCCACCATTGAACCTATAATAAGTCTATTCAGACTCAGACCCCATCACCTCAAACTACAGATTCCTCAACTGAAACTTCTCCATCTAATAAAACTATTCTGACAAATTTCAATATTGAAAAAGAATTGGAAAGAGTCAAGATTCCCATTCCCCTGTCTGAACTTTCTAAGAATCTTGGTTACAAAAACCAAGTGTCAAAATGGATCCACTCTTCCAGTGTTGATGCTGAAGGAGATGTTATTAGTTTGCAGGATCAAAAACCTTCTATGGTTTTTGGTCCTAGTTCTGACATAATTGATGAGATTGTTCCACCATTATATGTTACTGTGAAATCTCATTATTATTTGTTATATAATTGTATGGTGGATTATGGTGCATCACACAACCTTATGCCTAAGGTAATTATGGACCAGCTCCAGTTATAGGTCACTAGTTCTTATCATGACCTTTACACATTCGATTCCAAGAAAGTACCTTGCTTAGGATTGATTAAAGACCTAGTTGTCACCTTAGCTCAAATTCCTCTTAAAAGTATAGTCTTAGACATTGTTGTCACTGACATCCCACCCAAATTTGGCATACTTCTTTCTAGAGCATGTTGTGCCAAACTTGGAGGATCTCTATAGATGGACATGTCTTATGCAACTATTCCGATTTTTGGTGGTGAACAATTAAGGTTATATAGGGAAGTTAGATTCCTTCAAAATATTTGTAGATATGATCAGGAAAGGAATTCCCCTATTTGTGTTGTTGATCAAGACTTCATTTGTTTTCAATTATCCTCAAAAAATGCATCAAACTCTCAACTTGCTATCGAAAATATTGTTTACAAACCGGAAATTGAAAAATCAGATATTTGGAAACTTTACTTTGATGGTTCTTTCTCAAAGGATGGAGTAGGAGCAGGAATTGTTTTGATATCACCAAATAGAGAGAATATTACTCATTCATGTAAACTAGAATTTGAAGTAGCTAATAACATGGCTGAGTATGAAGCTTTTTTGCTTGGTCTTCAGATGGCTAAAAATTTAAAGGTGAAAAACTTGGATGTGTTTTCAGATTCTTAACTTATTATAAAACAAGTTCGAAACCTTTTTCAAACCAAAAACCCAAGACTAAGAGGCTATAGAAATGAAGTTTGGGATGTCATTGAAATAATTTTCTTTGGTTTTAACATTACTACAATTCCTAGAGATTGAAATATGAATGTTGATTCACTTGTTATTTCAGCCAACTCTTTTAAAACTCCTCAGCCAGCACTATTAGAATATCAAACCCAAGTTAAATATAGACCATCAATACTTGACAATTTAAAATATTGGTACAATTTTTAAGATGATGAGCAGCTAAAATCCTTTCTGCAAGTCATTGAAGAATTTTCAAACATGTAGATTGAGGAAGATCAGAAAGAGGTCCATGAAAAAATTCATCAAAATTGTAATAAACCATTTGAGTAAAAAATTCTTGATCATGAAATCATACAACTGTCTAATAATTTTATTCCCAAAGGATTAATTCCATTAGAGAATATCTTTGATGATAATGATGTGTTTAAGAAACCTATGTCTAAAACACCTGATGAAGAAATTTAAGACTGTAATATTGGGACAACAGATGATGTTAGAAATATCAAGCTATCATCAACCCTACCTTTGGATGTAAAAGATAAATATCTTAATCTTCTTAAAAACTATAAAGATGTGCTTGCTTGTTCTTACAGTGAATTAAAAACCTATGACACAACCTTGATTGAACGTAAAATTCCCTTAAAACCAGAGGCAAAACCCTTTCAAAAAAAATAAGAAGAATCAATCCCATAATACTCCCAACTATTGAGAAAGAACTTAAGAAGCTACTTGATGCTCACATTATTCTACCTCTAAGGTATTCAAATTGGGTAGCTAACTTAGTTCCAGTTTGAAAGAAAAATGGTGAGATTAGGCTATGTGTATATTTCCAAAATCTGAATAAATCATCCCTAAAAGATAATTATCCATTACCCAAAATGGATCATTTACTTCAAAAAGTTTTAGGATCTAGTAGGATGTCTATACTTTATGGTTTTTTAGGTTATAACCAGAACATGGGGAGCAAAGACGATCAAGATAAAATTGCATTCATCACTCCTTGGGGTACATTTATGTATGCCCAGATGCCATTTGGATTGACCAATGCTAGGGCCACTTTTCAAAAAGCCATGGACCTAGCATTTATGGGTAAAAATTCCGAATTCACTATTATATATTAAGATGATTTAACTGTCTTTTTTTATTTTAATGAAAATCATCTAAAGCACTTGAACAAGGTTTTTGACAGATGCACAAAATTCGGTATCTCCCTTAATCCTAAGAAATCCTTATTTGTTGTCAAGGAAGGGAAATTACTAGGGAATATAATATCCATGGATGGAGTTATAATTGACTCAAAAAGAGTATCATCCATTCAAACATTGTCTCTACCAAGAAATAAGAAGGAAATGCAGACTTTCCTTGGAAAAATTAATTTCCTTATAGGGTTTATTCCTAATTATGCATAGATAGATATAACTGACATACTTAAGAAAAATAATGAAGTAAAATGGACAGTTTCTACTAGGTTTTCTTTTTACCAAATCAAAAAAACCATCTCTACAGCCCCTACATTAGTTAGTCCAGATTATTCTCTACCTTTCAACATATTCCCTTTTCCATCCGAAACCACTTTAGTTGTAGTACTCCTACAAAAAAATATTAATGGTGATGATTAGCCCATAGCATTTTTCCAAAGTCATGAGGGATGTTGAAATTAGATATGATATCATGGAGAAACAAGCCTATGGCCTCATTCAAGCCCTCAAAATTTTCAGAACTTATGTGCTAAATTCACACATTACTGCATATGTCCCTAATCATGCTGTAAAAACTGTTTTAACTCAGCTAGATACTGATGGGAAAAGGGGGAGATGGATTTACAAAATCCTTGAATTTGACCTTGACATCAAAACCACAAAGCTTGTGAAGGGCCAAGGTTTAGCCAAACTGTTAGCTGAATCTGATTGCAAAGTACTGGGAATTAATTTCTTTGTTGAAATGTCACCTAGGAAGAATCCACAAGAACCTTCCTTCATATTAGAGGAGAATCCACAAGAACCTCCTTCTCATATAGAAGGAGAGAATACACAAGAACCTCTTCCTTCATACCAGAATATTATTGTTCATATAGATCAGAAATATCTCCTTTCTGATTGGTATTCTGATATTGTTCAATTCCTCAGATATTTTCAATGACCAGCTGATATTAGTTTGAAACAATGCAAAGCTCTAAAGATGAAATCAGTTAAATATTGCATCATCAATGAAAACTTGTATTGGAAAGATCCTTTAAACATCCTTCTCCTCTGTCTAACTGAAAATAAAAAAGAAGGAATAATAGATCAGTTCCATGCAGGGTTTTGTGGTGGACATTATGCTTGGAGAGCAATAGCCTACAAGATTTTGAAGGCAAGTTTTTATTGGCCTTCACTTTTTAAAGAAGTTGCAGCAAGGGTAAGAAGTTGCGTGCCATGCCAACTTTTTACAAGAAAACAAAAGTTGTCATCACTTCCTTTAGTTACAGTGTCAGTTCAAGCTCCTTTCCTACAATGGGGGTTAGACTTCATTCGGGAAATCCATCCTCCATCAAGAAACCAACATAGATGGATTTTAACTGTTACAGATTACTTTACCAAGGGGGTAGAAGCCATACCTGTAAAGAATGCTATTGATACTATTGTAATTAAGTTTCTTGAGGAAAATATTTTATCAAGGTTTGGATGTCCTCAACAAATTGTAACATATAGCAGCTTTTAGTAGTATAAAAATGATTGAATTTTGTCAAAAAAATTCAATTTTGTTGCATCATTCTTCACCATACCATCCACAGGCTAATGGGTTGGCAGAATCTTCCAACAAGAGCTTAGTCAAGGTTATAAAGAAGACTCTTGAAGATCACAAAAGGAGATGGAACACACATTTGATCCATGCTATTTGGGCAAACAGAGTTTCTCCTAAAACGTCAACAGGCAATTCTCCTTTTCAATTGGTTTATGGTAAGGAAGCCATTTTTCCCACTCATTTAGCTTTACCTATAATGAAATTTCTTCAAGAATCTTATGAGGAAAAGGATGATTTTTCAAGGAGAATTAATCAAATCATTGAGCTAAATCAAGACAGAGATGAAATTCAGTATCAGCTGACGAAGTATCAAAACAAGATGAAGGAGATTTTTGATAGAAAGGCAAGAGAAATAAATTTCAGAAAGGGTGATCTTGTGCTCGGATGGGATTCAGGGAGAGAAGACAAAGGCAAGCATTAGAAATTTGAGAATCTATTGTTTGGTCCATTCAGCACTGCAGAAGTCAAAGGAAACAACACATTTGTATTGTAGAATCTGGAAGGAGAGTATTCCTCATTTTCAGTCAATGGGAAATACTTGAAACACTACATTCAGTATTAGTTTTTCATTTCATTCACCATATGTAAATATTCGAAGAGTTTATTTTCAAATATGCAAGTGAGTATATTTTGCAAAAAAGGCTCCATGGCCCAAGGTGAAGGCACCTCGATCTACTTGTTCTCTTCATCCCACAGGGGGAAGCATTCCCTAGATGGAGCCAATGTTGTAACATATCTAGTTTTGATAAGTTAGTATATTAGATATATAAATTTTGAAAATGTTAAGGTAGGATATGGATGCAAAAGAAATAAAAAATTGTTTAAAAAATGTTATTAAAAATTGATTATGATAGGCATCCATATCAATAAAATGTTAGGTGTTAGTTTCTTTAAACAAAGAAGATAGAATAAAATGTTAGGGAAGCTAAAAGAGAAAGGAAAAAAACTTCATTTAAAAGTTTTGGAATGCATAAGGTTGTTAGCTCAAATGCACCATCATCATGTTGATCCTATGTTGCATGTGCCTAAGAACTTATTGTAGGAGGTCATGTTCCCATTCTTACACTAAAAATCCCCTCCTTACATTATAATCCCCTACATATTCATTTCCCTAATTCACTCCTTCATTACACACTCCCCTCATACTTTTTATCCTAAGTCTTAATTCCCAATACGTCATTCCCAACACATTATATTTCATTCCCTACCTCCCTACCATATAACTTTCCTAAGTTATATTCCCAACACATTATCATTTTATCCCATATATCCCAATTCATGTAAACATTGGATTAAAAGTTTTAACGTGATTTCAGGCCCCACCATCAAACACTCGCTATCTTCCTGCTTATTTCCAATTGTTAATTTTTATCCAACACTTCTTATATCATTTCAGACCCCCTCCATCATCCTACCTTTATCAGCAGGGGGGTCTGAAATGAGTTGTATTACCATACCACCCACTCACTACATGTCACCATCGCAGAGTTTTAGACCCCCCTCCATCAAAACCGTAAACAGCCTCAACCCCCCTCTGAAAGTTGTTTCCTCTAAACAACTTACCATTGACTTTTGATTACTTTGCCATCTTTTCGTTGCCACGTAGCCTGTCGTTGATGAATTAAATCACCTCCCTTCATATTCCTGTTATCCATTTATTTCAATCATCTGTTAACCCCCACCATCAACGGTTAAAATATTTTGTTATAAACTCATTTCAAACCCTCCGCGAACTTCTTGTTTTCATTCCATAGTTTGCAGAGCTCGAATTACTGTCAATCTTTGGTTGCAGGTATTCCATTGATTCTTAAAGAACCACCACCTATCCAAGCAACATTTGAGTTTACATATACACTTCCCATCTTCATATATTGGTTAGAGAACCTTCTTTCCATTTTAAACCCATGTTCTTTTGTTTATAATTTAAAATACATTGTCAAATTACTGTCAGTATGCCTCCTAAATAGAAGAAAACATAGGAAGATGCTAACCTTCTCATTTTTCCCTCTATTGACATTCACCCTATGCCTTTAGCCAGTAGAGACTATATGATTCATGAAACCAATTGTGATATTGACCTTTTTGAATTATATTGTTGGCTATAAGATAAATATATCGACCAAATCGATGAACTTCAACTATGGAAATCAAACCTTCCCTATTACATCTTTCCTCTCACCTTCAGTGCTCCAGATTGTATTAGAAGATGTCAATCTTCTTACCTCTGAGATCAGAGAGCCATTGTCAATCCTTAGGGCCAAATTATGTTTACTATAACCCCTGAATCCATTCACTAGATCATGCAAGCTCCAACTATCAAAGATACCACTCCATTTTTCTCATGAAGCCTTAGTTGAATTATATCAAAAATTGGATTTTACCAAGAGAACTGAAACCTTGGAGTTATTCCTTTCAAAATATGCCCCCAGCCTAAAAAGAATCCTCCCTATCCTTCATCCATTTTTCCAGAAAGAGCCAAACAAATTATCACTTTAGTTTCTTACTTATTTGGCTATTACTCTGATGAATGGGTCAATGATGCCATTATTGGATTCTTATTAATCTTTTCTAATGATGCCCAGCCCACCATTGTGTTTAATTTCAATTAATTTTTAGCAAAGTCCATCCACCAACAGTTTGTGAACTTTGATACTCAAGAGGTTTTTAAATATACTTTTGTTCTAATATACATGTCCATATACTTCCAAGGAGATCATCTAAATTTGTCATTGTATAAGTTAGATGATAAAGGAGAGCAAAAGTCAGTAATATTTTGGACTACCATGGTCAGGAAAGAACAAAATGAATATTCATTTAAACAATTCATAAACATGTTTGTTCATCCTGCCATGAACCTTTTGAGTGGAAGCACTAAGATCAAAATAAGTGAAGAAAATTAGAAAATTTTGTAGCTTGCACAACAGGCACAGACTGGAGATTGGTGTCTCTATGATAAATGCACTAAGATTAGAGTTTTTGGTTGTGAACTACCACCTTTTAAGTTGCCTAAATACCTCCCAATGAGGATTTTTGCACTTGAATATATCATACAGATGATAAACATGGACCAGATTCAATTTACATCTGCCAAAAAGAAGTCACAATTCAGAATAAAAACACAGGTTGGTCAGTTTATTTGTAATAGCAGGGCAGCAGGAGAAGAATCGGAGCAGATATTGAAAACCATGAAATTTGATTTGAGTTTTACTTGGTCTTATGACCCATTAGGAATCATTTCAAAGTTAAGGGTAGACACCAAATCTACACCTCACTTTCATACAGCAAGGCCAGAGATTGAACAATACAAAAATCAAACAGAGTGGCTACAAAATACTCTACCAGAATCAGAAGAGAAGCAAGTGCCTATGTCTGCAGTGCATACACCTTCCGTACAAGAAAAGAAGACAACAAAGAGAAACAGAGAGGAAGTGTCTCCCATGGAAACTGACATCATCAACTTAGGTTTTAAACATGTGTATAAGAAAAAGGCAAAACTCAGTTCAAGGTTGAACCTCAACAAAGATTCAGGACAACAACAACCTAACACTTCAAAGGAAATTCCTGAAACTACATTAGGAGAAGAGAAATCAATAGATCCTCTTGATACTTCAACACCTTCTCAAACCTAGTAGTTGCAGATCACATAGAAAGAAGCATCTTCATCAAACGAGCCTGAGAAAAGCACAATGGACATCTACAAAGAAATCAAGCTAAAGAATGAAGCTTTAAAACTCAATATCTATAATCAATTCTAGAAGTAGACATCTAGCACATAGAGCAGATTGTTGACTTCCGTTGATTCAATGAAAGGAAGAATGCACATGGCATTTCTCTAAGCTCAAGTACTTCAGCATAAAGGAGAGGCAGATTACAAGAAAGCCACTCTTGAGTTTGATATTAAGGATGTGCATTTAATTGATCAAATGGAAATGCACAAATAGTCAGGAGAGATGATATCTTCCTCTTCTACTAATACTGCCATGTCATTGTCTAGATTGCAGGACACATTTGCCACCATTCGATCACATCTCGACATGGAGAAGATTTCTTCTCATGAAAATGAATCTAGGACTAAAACAGTAGAAGACCTGGTAATCAGATTGGGTTATGACCCTACAAATATTAAAGATGTAGAGGAATTAATCAAAAAAAATGCAGACATTGTTGCATTAAGGAAACAACTCAAACTCCCAGAAACTGAAGATCCTTTGGCTAATCAAATGAATGAGACAGAGAACTAGAAGGTAGATATGATGAAGCTCATTTTTGAGAAAAATTCACAAATATGACAGATGGAAATCCAAGTAGAAAGACTCATTGAAGAAACCAATAAATCAGTTGTTCCTCTACAAGAACTTCCGATCACTACTATTCCTTCAACTATACCTACCACAGTCACTAAAGGAGATGTTATAGAACTAGCCCAAGTAGTTCAGAAGTTGACACTCCAATCCAAAGAAATCCAAAGGTTGGAGAAAAAAGTGAAGCAGTTGGAAGACGTTAAAAGTAGGTCTGACAACAATCATTTAGTAGAACTCCAGAGAGCCCGAACTCAGATTGAGAATTGGAAGAAGTCAACAAATGAAAATTCCATTGGCACTCCCCTTGCTCATGTTAAAGAAATCATTTGGGATAACATCATCAATGAAATGAAAGAAATTTGGCCCTACATCCAGATTATGTTTGAACAGAAAGAACTAGTATAAAAATTCAACAAAGCTATTTCTAAAATCAATGATTAGTTAGGAACAATGTCTGCAACAACAAGCAAGATCATTAGATTTCTGAAATTCCAAGGATAAATATGTGCTAGAAGAATTGGGAGTAAAAGAAAGAATTGAAACAATCCTTGAAGTAAAAAAGGTTCTTACTAAGAAGAACTTGGTAACACAACTAGAAGAAAAATGCCACACTTTGGAATTTGGCATTAACAGGTTTCTGTCAAGAATTGATGCATTGATTAAGAAAGGACTGCCTTCTATTTTTGTGTTGAATGACAATCTGATGGACAAAATAGATTATATTCAAAGACTACACGAAAAGATGAGAACCTCCATTGATGCATCATCTTCAATCAAAGGATCAATCACTAGCAAAGCTTTGTATGAAGTAGTTGAACATATTTGTTTTATTCAATATGAGATTCAACGTGTTTTTCTAGTAAAACCTACCTTTACTAAACACACTGAGGTAGATGAAATATACCGAAAGGATATAAAGGTAACAATTCCAAATTCAGAACATTGGGAGAAATTGAAAGAATATCAAAATGAATAAAGCCTTCCACCATATTATTCCAACACCTCCAGCACAATAGTCAGTTGCTAGCATATCCAGAAAAAGAGGTGAATTAGCAACAGATTCTAGCTGAATAGAGCTAGAAAGTAGATGCATTCCTCCTAGATCAAATCCTTCAATTCTGTTTTAGTTTTAGATATTTCAGAATGCATAGTCAATGAGGCATTAATTGTAAAACTCTTTTTTTGTATAAATAACTCATTCTGATAAAGAATTAGAGGTTGCACCTTCGAATTAGTTTTTGAATAGAATTGTACTAAGCTCGAGCTTTTTGAATGTCAATAAAGGATTCTGAGTTATCTGCACATGGTTTGTCTTCTAGCGAGTTCTTCTTTTGTTTATCATAAATGTTTTTTTCATATAATTTATCTTATAGAAAGTTATCCAATTAAAAACCTTAATTGAGTATCAATTTCATTTTTAATTTGTTGTGAATTGTAAATTAATTAAGAGACTAAGTTATAGAGTCGTTTGCTTCTACTATTTGCTCTTGAAAGTTAAATTGTATTAGGCTTCAGTTGGCTTAGTGGGGCCTAACCCAGGTTCGAAAGTGATTTATCCAAGCAAATCCCGGTACTGCTGGCCCTTTCAGCAACAGTTCATGGAGCACAAACTGACCTCTCACACGAAGTAGTATGGGAGGGTGCTGGAACCAGGATTTCGTACCCTGGGGATGTCTGATATGTGGTGATTGGTCTACGATCCAACTTTCGTGCTCACTGTGCTACGCGCACTTGCGGGCACCTCGTGCCCTATGATACTGCCTTTGTGCAGTTCTAATCGCAGTGCAACCCATGTTATTTACTCAAGTTTTCCTTATTTAGTCTCTGTTAGCCGATTACTTAGATTAAATTCACATATAAGAATTCATATACGTAATTATCACTTGTGCGCAGTAAATAGCAGAGTAAAGTAATGCATAACATCAACATACAGATTCAAGAATAGATGCACAGAGTCAACTTCTTTATTAGCTTCCAACACCAAGTACAATCCCACTTATAGACTTGACTCCACCCTGCACACTTAGCTACAAGGGTCCACGCACTTAGCTACAAACTCTACTAGGCCTTTGCACACTCAGTTATAGAGCCTCTTCACACTACTAGGACCCAATATACTTCAACTTTCACTCTATGCTTTGACCATGCCTTAGCATCTATCTATCACTTGCTTGCCAAAACTATCTTTACACTTAGAGCCTCACTCTATTCATACAATCCCATGGTCCGCAGACCATGGGTAGGTCGACACAACTTTACGTTATTTTACAATTCCTAGGGCGGACAACCCTATGACTCATCCTAGACTTTCACGCTCTACGCCCGTACTTCACGGAGTCTTTACATTACATTGACCAAAACTCGGGCTTTAGCCCAAAAACATCCTGTGGGGGGGTATCCACCTCCCAACAAGCCCCCAACAAAATCACTGTGACTCGTCCCAAGTTACTCTGCTAGTGTGGCGATCTTTGCGCGAAGCCCATCCAATAAGTCTCGTGCAACTTGGGTGTCCGCAACACACTGTTTGGCTGTCTACTGTACTTGTTGCACACGTAGCTCTAAACCTTCGTGAGCAGGGTCACATTCCTGTCCAACCGCATAAAGTTCCTGCATCTGTGCCAGCTTCGCTTCAATGGTAGTTGTAATTGTGAAAGCTTCATCGATCCATGGTTGGATGTGTGCCTTAAGTAGGGCTTCCTTTTGGCCCGCAACATCTAATTGGTCCTTCAGTGCCCTTGCCTGTTGTAGTCTGGTGAGTCATTGAGTAAGGACAACCATTTTCACAGTGCCCTAGACATTGTCGTACTCCTGCTGCAACTCGCGCACCTCAATTTCTAGGCATTGTATATTCGGGTCTTCCTGCAGGTGCGTAAGCATGGTTAGCGCTTTCTCCAACATCCCAATGCAATCCTATGTTTCCTAGCCAATTTGCTCCAACCACATCTGGATAGCATGGGTGGGTTGCTCTCTAACTTCTAGGGGCATGGAGGGCTGTGCCTTTAATCGCAGCTCGATGATCTACAGGTTCAGCTCCAACTGAACCTTTGTCGTTGCTTCCCTGGCCTCCCAGACTCCAGCCACCAATCTATGGACCCACTCTACTGCTGGTAGCTGTACTGGCACAACCAACTCTGGGACGTTGTTGCATGCATCCTCTACCACCTGATCCAGTCCACAGGCCTGCGCAACCAACTCATCACACTAAAGGTTGACTTGGTCCATGTTGATTTTCTACTTGTTCAGGACTTGGATTGCATGGCCTTCCTGGGCGTGAATCTTTGCGATGACCCCATCATGTATTTGGTACAGAATTTCACATGGCAGGGTAGCCAAGTTCAAGCTGAAGCCTTTCATGCTACTCATCGCAACCCGGTCACCCTCGCTTGCTACTGCTAGAGCGCCTTCAGGCAATACGAAAGGGTTATCCATATGGGCACGTAGCGTCTATTCAGCCTCTGTGGTTCATGTTGCCACGTATTGAGCCATTGTACCTATTTGGAGGGACTGTACCTATAAGCCTTGTAATTATGCCATGAGCACCCCCAGCACAGTATTTTTCTCCATCCTCAGTTCCTGGATTACATCATTCATGACCTCGCGAATCGTTTTGCTGATGTCAAACAGATCACCTTCCATGACTGTGATCGGTTTGACAGACATATTTTTCGCTTTTACCTTCTTCCTGGGAGCTATTTTCTCTGAGCCGTGTGGCCGCTTGAGTTGGGTTGATGCTGAATTGGGGTCTTCGAGTTCTTCTGCCCTATACACTTCCCCGGTCTGCTACCCTGTGGACATCTCTTGGCCCTCCTCGGGCTCTTTGGTTGGTGTTGTTGTGGTTTTTGCCATCTGCGCCATGACTTCTACATCAATCGCCTTCTGCTGTGTGGCTGCTTCTTGTTTCTGGTGCCTCTTTTCAGCCGGCTACACGATGCGCAGCTTAGTGTCCTTCTTTCTTTGCTAGGCTGTGGCCTTCTCCATTTCTGCCAAGTCTGGGGCGTGCAACTCTGGATGCCATGTTTCCAATGCTGTGAAGATGGTGTCATCCATAGTAATAAATGGAAGCTTTGTCCATTCCTTCGCT
This sequence comes from Pinus taeda, assembly GCA_000404065.3. Classification (NCBI taxonomy): domain Eukaryota; kingdom Viridiplantae; phylum Streptophyta; class Pinopsida; order Pinales; family Pinaceae; genus Pinus; species Pinus taeda. The sequence continues at coordinate 15,866 of APFE030521393.1, read as the reverse complement.
AGATCCTTCCGCACCCGGACATGAATTTTGTGCATGTCCGCTTTAAACTCTACAAAGCTTTTCAAAGTGGTGTACACTATGGGAGACAATCGTGGCCTTCTATTTATCCATATCCAGATGCTCACCTCCATCAACACCCAAAACACCTTGACTGCTTGAATCCGCTTTGTGTCCTTCATGGCCCAGAGCAATGCATACTTCACGGCCTCTGGAAGGTCCTGATCAATCGATGGGAACTGGCTCTCTGCCGATAGTTTTCTTGCTACCAGCACAATAGATAAGAACAACCACGCGTAGTGGAAGGTCTTACCCTGCTCTTGGGCCTCTTTGCAGCTTATCAAAATTTCCTCATAGAGGAACTCAAACCAGTTGAACTGGATGCCCTCCACACACTGTTTGGCCAATGCAACGACAAGCGCTGGTACTTCATCTGCACGGCAATTCTAAATCACTTTGCTGGCCAGGAGCTGAGTGGCTATGCACATGCCTCTATCCTTGATACTCGCAATTGCATAGCCGTACTTCTTCTTCTCCAGCTTTTACTTAGTTTTCATGGCTTCTGCAAGAGCCAAATCACTACTTCTACTAGCTATTTCCGTGGGGTCCCTTCCCTTATAGGGAAGCGGAGAAATTTTGTGAATTAGTTCTACCATGATGGGAATCGGCTCCTCTAGCCATAGATACCCATCATGCACCAGGCACAGCAGCTACCTGATGACGAAAATGGTGATGGGCGTGTGGTGAAAGTGGGGTATCCATCGTAGATGAAGTATCTCGTCTTTCTCCACACCACGAAGCCATTTTTGTGGCTCCAACATGATCACTAGCCCCTCCACCTTCTGTTTCATCAAGCTTTCCGTTGTCATGTGTGGGGACTTCTTATTGTCTACGAGGTCCCAATCTTCATATTTCATGGTAGGCACCCATCCAAGGGGAAGACCTTCAAACATTATACCATCAGGGAGGAGCGGGGTCTGGAGCGCACTCTTCATGGCCTCTAGGTCCTTCGGTATCTTGGCTTTCCCCTTCCATGGGGGGACGAATGGAGGTAACTTTGTCGTAGAAGGCATTTGTGAGACATCCTCTACCTCATCATCTTGCGCCTCAATTTGAGCAATCAGAGTTTGCAAGTATTTCTCCTCCTCGTCTGTTTCAATGATGAAAACTTTTCCATTCTTTGCCATTGACAATTTTCCGAACCGTGGGTTTCTTGGGGATACATGGACTGGCCCCATAGTTTGCTTATCTTTCTACGGCCGTGGCATTCGTGGTGATTTTGGAACTTCTGGCATAACTACCGCCTCTCCAGGCTCCTCATGGGTCAGATGGGGCTCCGCGATATCTTCGACGAATCGAACTCTTGTTCTAGCTGTAGTCATCATGTCTATAGTCAAAGATGGTAAGAGTATGTGGCGCTCACTACTCTGTAACTGCTAAATTCTCACACAACCAAGTGTGACCTTGAGGCTAGCCCCAGGGATTTTATAGTATTGTTTGAATTTTAATTCGACCATTTCCCCCACTTCTGAGCCATCAATTCCTTCTTAGCAGCAGATCGTCCAAAATCTAGCTGTTAATTTGTGTCTTAATTACCCGCCGCCTGCTCCTTTTTTCCTTATATTGAACCTCTTGTCATGAACAGTGACACCAACGGTCACCTCCCAACCTAACCACGTGGTAGCGCAGCCCCTTGTTCGCGGGTGCGACCCCTGTGACATACTGATCCTACGCGCAATCTCCTTATCGCGTAGCTCCCATACAGACTCTTTTATAGTCTTGTGCTCTCTTTCAACTGCTTGGAGCATTGAGACTATGCTCCCTATAGATAGTTAGGTGGTTGCACCACCTATGTGAGGCTTCAATTCACTTTCTAGCCTAGTATACGGGCACTCCTTAATTATCCTTGCGACAGTTAGCGCCTTGTGTTTTTTCCTTATGCAGTGCACTTCCTTGGTTACGTTGCCTGGTAAGGTGTGGTCGTAGCCATGGTAGAAGAGCCACAAATTCTCAGAAGAAATCTTCTAATGTCGTAGTATGGCTGCCCATATCTTGTCCTGTCATTCTTAGTTCCTCAGCGCAATAGGCTTGCATAATTTCGATTTCTAGTTTGTTGATTTCAACATCCATTAACATGCTTTTCTTCCTCAGCCATACCCGATCTTCTTCGAGTTCTTGAAGTTTAAGGTTTCCTCGTCGAATGGCTTTTTGAATCTGCATATGTTCATCCTTGTGTAGCTGCATAATTCCTTCATCCTGGTCCTTACGTATTGTCCCAATTGTGGGAGCTATTATGTGAGGATTCCTTTCCTCCAAAATTATGGCCTCGACTCTGCTCGTCGACTTCAGAATCATTTCCATGATCAGGTTTTTGTACATGGCCCTATAGGCCCATTAGACCGCTGGTACGCGTAGGTCCCAACCAATTCTGCATACCTTCTTGATTGCTTCTATGTGGAGCGCTTGTGGTGCGCGTCACCTTTCCTATTGCTATGTGCTGCTCCAGTTTTCGATCCTTCGTTTGGGGTGTGCTTGAGTGGACTACACAGCACACATCTGTACCCATTTACACAGGTGGGCGTGCAAGCTGCTTTGTCCTAGCTGCTTGACTCTGGTTCAAACCTAGGGGCTTCCAAACCATAGGTGCATCATCCTTCTACATCCCTGCCAATCCTCAACATTTCCTTGATGTGTACCCCACCATCATGCGGGAGTTGCATGCAATGCCCATTTCAATGCATCGAACAACTGTTGTTCCGGTACTGCGCTTTCAAACTTGCTCAAGAATTCATCCACCACTGTCAATCCATCATATTTTGTCAGTTCCCTTGCCTCCGTTGTCATGTAATGCAGTGATCTAACCATCATGTTGCAGTTCAGCATTGTTACTTTGTGCAACCGATTCTGTTATCGTTCTACTTCTTCTTCTGAATTCGAAGTGCGAGAGCTTTCGCACTCCCACGAGATTCTCCCATCTACAGTCGGATTCACCTGATCTTGGTCTTGTGCAATTATCTTGTAAATACAATCCAGCTCATCATCGCTTTCATCGTCGTGCACTGGTTCAATGTAGCGCGCTCCTTCGACTAGGTCTAGCGGGACTACTACGCGTAGTGACTTTTTCTCGAATATCATCTTCCACTTTTTTTGGCTGATGATTCCATTCATATAGGTGACCCAATATATTCCTAACAACGCAGGATAGGGATTGATGTCATCGACAATCTCTATCACTTCAAAATCTGTCTATGTGCTTGCGCCTTCAATATCAACTGTTACCCCTTGCAACCTTCCCATGGGAAAAATCTTATGTTGGTTCACCATTCATAATTGAATAAGGGACCACTATAATGTGGGCCTACCCATACGTTCCCATGTTTGCTTTGATAATACATTCATGTCGGAACCCAGATCTAGGATTACCTGATCCATTTCATACTCACCAATCTATGCAATCAACCTCATCTTCCTTCCAGTGCACAATGCATGCTTCCCCAATTTCCAAACTACACATGGTTCCCCTGATCCTGTGCACTTGGTGATTAGTTCATGTAGTCCTTTAATTGTCTTGTTGTCACGCAGTAGTTTCATGCATGTCTCTAGAAAGGAAGTAAGCATAGGAGGATCCATTCCTGGCTCTAGTTGATCCTTACTACCTGAAGTGGAGGCCTTCGCGAAGCTCTTCTTAGCTTCCATGAACGTCTCCTTTTCGCGTTCTAAGTCAAACTCAGGTTCCTTTACAGGAGCCTTGTGAACCCATGTATCTTTCTCAGGTTGCTTCCTCTTATCCTCCCCCATGGTTGCACCGCTTATGAGCATCATGTTCACATTCAAGTCTTCTTCACGCAGTTCAGACCTCATCATTTGCATATTCTAAGTCGGAGGAGGTTGGAATACCCCTTTTTTGTGCATCTATGTGATCAACATAGGGCAATCTATTGTTTGACGATCAAACTGAGCATAGTACGAACAATATATCCTTGTCAGGTTGGTACAATCGTGGTAATAGTGCCCTGGTCCTCCACAATTGTAACAAATTAACTGTCTACGGCCCCTTCCTAGTCCCATTCCTCCTCATCCTCGACCTCACCCCTAAAATCCAGCACACACCATCCCCGCAGCTGGGTCGAGGGCTCGCATTTCTGTCTGCGTCCTATAGGAGAGGGTCTGATCCATCATTAAATCGTAGCTATGACAAGTGCACTCGTCATGGCCTACCAACATGCAAAAATTACAAAACAGCTACTAGGGAGTCTGTGTATAGTTCTGCAAAAAATGACAATTATCCATCATATGTTTTCCTCCTATCTGACAAATCGCGCACCATAACGCGGGTGCCGCACTTGGCCTTGTTTGTGCCTCTGGTCTCAATGGCATTGGCACCCCTCCTATCAGGTAGTTTGCGAACATTGGACATTGATCCTTGTCATGGCCCTAGCCTTTGCATTTTATGCACCATACTTCCTTGCACGCCTCTGGCTGCGGTGCCCTACCCTACTTCAAACTTTGCATTTTCAGGCATAGGTTTTGTAGTTGCACATGGATTTGTTGAACTCCCAACCCAAGGTCCTATATCGGGGTATCATGTAATCTCATTGCCATCTCCAACGCTTCAGCCTGGGTAGAAAGCTTCTGCTGTGACAACGTTGTCCTCAAGTGGGGTGTCAGAGATGCTACAAACCATACGCAATGTTGTGCATCCGTTAGCGTCATATTGGCCTCGCGGATCGTACTCTTCAGCCTTTGGTCCAGATCCCAAGGAGTCTCACCTGGAAGCATCACGATATTTTTAAACCTGATGATTGATTGCGTCTCTAATTCAGGCCTACTAAATTATTTGTTCAACGCATTTTGGATCTCTGTTATCCCTGCGTTTGGATGGTCGTTAGAGTGCTTGATATACCACATCAATGCACAATACTACAACGCGCTCACCAATGTAGTCTTCTTAATATTATCATCCATGACACCTTGTGCTTCCCATACTGCTCTTACCACGAACCAGAATTGGTCCAGACCCTCATTCCCTACTCCTCTGAATACTGGTAGTTTGATCGTGCTCATCATCCCGAACTGTGGAGGTGGAGTGGGCAGGGATGGTGGTGAGGGAGGTGAAGCGGGTGGTGGGGTGGGTGGAGGTGACTGCGGAGTCCATTTCCTTATCAAACTAACCGCGCTTCTTGAAGAAACTTTCGCGAGCTCGTCCTTACTCTCCTGCGAGGGTGAAATCAAGGGACTGTTTTCTAATTCTTCACTACTTCTGCTCCTGTGGATTCTTCCACTCCACATAGTCCCAAACATTAATTTATTCGCATAACCTGTTTTTCACATAAGAGCATCTTAATCCAGGTATTCAAAGATTTAATATACTTACCTTGTGGTCCCTTGAGAAAACGTCATTCTACCTCACTCTAACTGATGGTCATGTCCACTGCAAACTCAGTGATAAATCCTCCTATTATTTGGTTGAGCCAGTGGTCCACAGCTCGCGCTATCTTATCCTTTGAGGCTTCTAGTCTGTGCACAAGCTCTGGAGTCCACATTATCAATTGGTCAAGCCTACACCTTCCCTGTTTGTCAGCTAACCTCATGATCCACTCATACAACTCAGATGGAAATGATGCAAAGAAAATCTCGTGGATTTCTGTATACACATAGCGATCTAACCACCTTTTCTCAGATACTTGTGAAGTTCTATTTTCCTGCATTGCGAACTCGTGAATCTTCTTATCCAACCACTCTTCAATTTCCTTCTTTGTTGGGTTCTAGTGGAACAACATCAAACATCCCTTATGCGAATCTCGGTCCCAGCAATGGAACCATTTGTTGGCTTAGTGGGGCCTGACCCAGGTTCAAAAGTGATTTAGCCAAGCAAATCCCGGTACTATTGGCCCTTTCGGCAACAGTCAGGGGAGCGCAAACTGAGATCTCACTCGAAGTAGTATGGGAGGGTGCTGGAACCAGGTTTCCACACCCTGGGGATGTCTGAAATGTAGTGATTGGTCTGTGTCCAACCTTCACACTCATTGCGCTATGCGCACCTACGGGCACCCCGTACCCTGTGATACTACCTTCACGTAGTTCTAGTCGCAGCGTGACCCATGTTATTTACTCAAGTTTTCCTTATTTAGTCTCTGTTAGGTAATTACTTAGATTAAATTCACATATAAGCATTCATATACGTAATTATCACTTGCGCACAGTAAATAATAGAGTAAAGTAATGCATAACATCAACATACAAATTCAAGAATAGATGCACAGAATCAACTTCTTTATTAGCTTCCAACTCCAAGTACAATCCCACTTACAGACTCGACTCCACCCTGCACACTCAGCTACAGGGGTCCGTGCACTCAGCTGCAAACTCTACTAGGCCTTTGTGCACTCAACTACAGAGCCTCTTCCTACTACTATGACCCAATATACTTCAACTTTCACTCTATGCTCTAACCATGCCTTCACATCTATCTATCACTTGCTTGCCAAAACTATCTTTACACTTAGAGCCTCGCTCTATTTATACAATCCCATGGTCCACGGACCATGGGTAGGCTGACACAACTTTACATTATTTTACAATTCCTAGGGCGGACAACCCTATGACACATCCTAGACTTTCACGCTCTGCATCCGTACTTTGTGGAGTTTTAACATTATATTGACCAAAACTTTGGCTTTAGCACAAAAACATGTTGTGGGGGCGGGGGGGATTCGCTACCCAATAGTTTCTGTTATAATTTAGTTATTTTATGTTGATCATTAAAACACAATTTTAATGATTTCCTCTTGCAAATGATTAAAAATTTTGTCTCAGTATATGATCATTTACATTTTCTTTTCTTATAAAATCCATCACACATTAAATTTAAACTACTATGTGTAAATAAAAATAAATAGCCCTTCATTTGTATTTAAGATATTTCTAAGTAATAGAAACACCTGTTTTAATTAATTGTTCTTTGGTCATCCACAAAATCAAAAACCCCAAAATATATTAGATGCTTTGGCATAACCAACTAACCTAGGGTTATCTCAAAGGATAACATCTTCTTCATAAATTCATAATTACAAGTCATTATGAATACTGAACCTAGTTACATTCTATAACACTCCCTCTTAACTAGGGAGGTATTCATAATGATACATGATCACATTCAACCACTTTGAGGAGATCTCATAAGAAGAGTGGAATTGGTAACCCGTCTATTTAGCATCATAGCAACCAACATTATTTCCACAACATGGCCTTTACTAACAGTTCTATCTCTCATTAGATCAGAGCACAATGTTGGTGAGGCCAATGACCATAGACACCTTCATCATTGTCTCTCAAGGCACATACCCACCTGGAGGTTCATTGAGTATGACCTTCTAGGACTATTCTTATTTTGGGTTCCCAACCCTCAAAGAATATCAGTCCTCTTGCCTACCCTTATCTTGTATGCCCTACACATCCTCAAAGAGAATTTCATGCTAGATGATTACCCTATCCTCCATTCTTTCTTCCCAATTGAAGAAAAGAATGTTGTTTCTATCTCTCCCTCTCAACTAGGGAAGATATGCTAATTCCTGTAAATGAATGTACCCAAGTTCCTTCTGATCAGGAACTTGCCCAAACTCCCTCTTAATTAAGGATTTGTCAGAGCTCCCTCTTAACTGGGGACTCTCATTTTCATCAACAACGTCCTCCTCAGGGGTCCTTCATCTACTCGATCAATTTCTTTGCTTGATGTCATGAAACATAGTCAAGCTTCTTCCTTGTAGAGAATAGGCAATCATTCCTTCTTGGTTCGTCATGTCATTCCTTACTTCATGGAAAGTGGCCTTCTTGGTACATATCTAGAACCTTCTTCATATGGCTACTTCTTTCTCATCATGCTTCTTTCAGGAATTTCCATCCACCAGGAAAATGCTAGTTGTACTTGCACTTACAACTCTTGTTCCAATAGCCCTGTATGAACTCATCCAGATATTATTCAAGAAATCAAAACATGGCATTAAATCAAATAGTACCTTACGAGATGGCTCTTCATCATGACATATTCTTGTAGGTATCAACATCCTACATACATGTTGACACATCTCCCAAAGATATCCATTGCCAAGGATCTCCATCTTTTCCAGACTTCTATCAAAGTCTTCATATCATTCCGAAAGATTTTCTAGTCAAATCTTCTTGGTCTTCTTGGATGTTGATCACCTCTACCATGGTTGCATATCTTTTGTTCTCTTCCTTTCATCACACATTCTATTCCTAGGAGCTTCCAATCAGAGTCTCTTGATTGTAGTCAACCACCTCATATTTATTATGAGGACATATTATGTTGATTTCATCTAGTGTGAACCATGCCTATTTCCTATTTCCTTCTATCATCCTTCTCATGAAAGAAGTAGTGATCCATGTTACTTTTAACTGTACGACATGGAATTATAATATTAAACACAAGCATACATACCTCATTTATCTTTAGGTCATCTAGGCTTCTTTCAACAACTTCCTTTATTGAAGTGACTTCAACCCCATGATCTTCTTCATCTCTTATGTCATCATAACATCATCCATGAATTCCAAAAGTTTAAGTTTCCGATGAAACACTTACTTCCTCTCTAGATTAGTGAACCCTCTTATGACGATTCTATCGGAGAATCTTGAGGATCTTGAATATCCTCATCTGGTAGATGTTTTCCTTTTTGAATTGATGTATGACGAGCTTGATCCTAGATGACTTCTTCCTTTTCTTCAATGTCCAATGAGGTTCCCAAGTGCTATATCCTTCATGTTTGACTGCCATGGATTTTGTTTCTTCTGTCCTTTATGATTCCCATGGTAATGTTACAAGCTCTTTTTTCTAATGCTTCCATGATGTTGTAATGCATCGTCTTATTTATCATGGTCATATACATAACAAAAGATGTAGGAGGTTACGATAATATCCTTTTGTGAAGGAGACCATCTCAGACATAGTAGAGATCTATTACTCCTTTTGCCCTTGGTCTTTTTCTTTAGCTTCCTCCATCTTTCCATAGCATTGAATCTTAGCTATATTGTTCTATCTTGATTGAGGACCAAACTTTCCTTTCCTCTCTTCAAATGTTTGAATGCTTTAATATTCAACACTTTGCCCACAACTTATTCCTTTTTCTATCTTGTATAGATACAAGAAGTTGTTAAATGAGGTAATTTTCTTCTCCCAGGGACACTTTTTACCTCACTTATCAGTTAGTGTATTTAAGAACAATGATGATTATCTTCTTATATTCTCCCCCATATCTCCCAATGGAGATCTTGTGAAGACATCCCTTCATTATTTGATATCTTTTCTTTTGTGTAGATCAGTTCTAAAAGATATGACCTTCTTTTCTACATTTCTAGAGAATATATCTGCTAGAATTTAATATATCTCTTTGATGTCTCCTCTCTTGCTACATAGGGATGGGAGAACCTTTGACTGATTTCATAAGAACCATATGGGTTCCTTGATCCTATTCAACCATTGCTTGACCTTTAGATACTTTTCCATAGCTATCAATGACTTCTCTTTTGTGGACTATATCTATCCTCCTTTCTCATGCAAGGAATTTTTATGACCCAACCAGTTTATAGATCTCCTTGCAAACATGAAGTCATTTAACCAAAATTGATTATAAAATGAAAAATACTTACTTGGAAATTGAAGATGAAATCTTCACCTTGATCACATTGAATATGTACTGATGCTTCCTCCGGATGATCTTCCAATTGATGTGATTTTGTTTCTCTATACATTGTAGATCCTTGTGGTCTTGTTATAGAGTTTAATCCTCCTTTCTGGTATAGAATCCTATATACTTCGATTTGTAGATCCTTAAGGCATATTATTGTGGCATTATTTGTACCATTATGCACTGAACCGAGATTACATCTGCCCTTATGCTTGACTGAGATAACATCGAGACTCTTACCAAGATTCCATCAAGATTGTATCGCAAAAATGTAGGATTAAGAACATGTGACTATGCTAATATTGATGTCCTTTTGTTGTTGATAACTTTAGCAATGAACCATACTATAATATGTCACTGAAACTCTATTTATTATCTTTAATGTAATCCGTTACTGTACACTGTGATTTAGCATTGAAACTTTATCCAAGTTTTGTGTACTGTAATCTAGGTTGAACAAATCACTATTTGACACATCATGGTGACATTATTTGGCATGTCATCCAATTATAAAGGTACGTATTGTATATCCTTCGAAATACTATATATATGACACTGTAATCACTACAATTTTGCCTATCAGAAAATCACAAATATATAAGTGTGTCAAGACTGTGTTTAGTATATTAGGTAGTACTCCTTCACTGAGATTTGAGCTTGTTGACTCATGCAACTGAATTGTGGGAGACTGAATATAGCACGGGGATTAACCATGTGTATCAATGATAGCCCTTTCTTCTTGTAACCATAGCTCTGATACCATGTTGATAATTTGATAGGGAAAAGATAATTTAAATTCTCTTACATGATAACTACTTGTGTAACATTTTTACTTATTATCTTTGTTCATTATTTTTACAGTGTTCATTACATCAAATAGTTATCAAGACAATAACATTAGTGGCATAACAGTTAGGCTCCAAGACAAGGCTAAAACCCCTCCTCTTGAGGGGAAAACCTGCAATTCTCTTCTTATATATTCTTCATTAGATGAGTAAACTGACCTTGATAATTAAATTTGACCCATAGAGCCTCTCCTAGATCAAGCACAATCATCCTTCATTGGTTATTCTATCATCACTATAACACCAGGTATAAGCAGCCTTTGTTATCATGTAGAGCAGACACCAAACATCATCACTGAGTAAACTAAGCATGACTGTCATCATCGAGCTACTATGGAGGTTTTTCAAGTTGCTGAGGATAGATCTGAACTACTAAGGAGAGATTTGAGTTTATGAGTTGACGCCTGAGCTCTTGTACTTGGGCTACAATTTGAAGCATGAGATCTGAATCTGTGTTAATGCCGACCTCTTGTAGTTGACCCAAACATCTAAGAGGATATGCGAGCTCTTAATCTCAGAGGGTCTATGGAGTTTCTTCGTGCTATAGCTTGACATTTGAATTCTTCAATAGTAATGAATCATCGAAACAAAGAATCCACACCTTTTCCTATTCATTGAAATCTCAGAGTGATGCAAAGTTACTTCATTGCATTTCTGTGATGAGCATAGCCTCACATATATAGTTGTTTGTTCATATATAGGCCGACTTATATCAATGAACACTTGTGTCTATTTATGTAACACCCTCCGGGGTAAATGTGCATATAAACAACATAATAGGAACAGAAATACAATAAACATAGCAACCATCAATATATATATATATATATATATATAGATATATATATCAATACATTTGCACATGAAAATCAAGGGAATGAATTTTTCATTAATAAATGCATTGAACCAATCAGTGATGGGACTACCACATTCAACCCAACCATAGATTGGCTGAGCCAAGTCTCTCTTCCACCAATCACCCCCATGCCATATTCCAAGCATGAATGTGGGATCTCAGAGAACACATCAATCAAAACTCATCTAGGGATTCTAGAGGCCACCCACCTCAACCCATCAAACAATGATTCCACCTCATGGTCAGACATCACCAAAAATCCATCATCAAATTAGTCTCCATCCAAGCCTTCTAGGGCTTCTAGAGTGTTTGTCCAACCAAGGCTTCAAGAACTAGTAACTCAACCCACCGCTTATATAGGGCTTCGAGAGTGTTTGTCCAACCAAGGCTTCTAGGACTAGTAACTCAACCCACTAAGGGTTTCCAGAGTGTTTTTCCAACTAGGGCTTCTAGGACTAGTAACTCAACCCAAGATATTACAAGGCTTCCAGAGTGTTTGTTCAACCAAGGCTTCAAGGACTAATAACTCAACCCAAGCTAAGGAAACATGAGAACCAACCAAAACAAAGCAATGAAAGTAAACCCACAATCACCATGGCTATCCAGGAAATGGCAAGGCTAGGCAACCCATTGTCAAACTAGGCAATTCTCCATGCCAATGATAGATCATAGCCAAGAAACCATGCGCATATGCCATGCATTCCCAAGACTAGTGAAGAAACCATACATGCAACTCAGTACCTGCAAGAAAATATGATGTAGTTGTTGATGTTGATGCCTTCTTGCACTTTCCTGCTCTTCATTTTCATTCTTGCTCCAAGATTCCAAGTACGCCACACCCTCCAAGAGTGCTCCAAGAAATCTCTAAGTCTCCAAGAGTATGAGGGAGATAGAGAATAATGAGAGAGCTCCCAAAACTAAATTGACAAAAGATTCACACTAAAAGGAAGAAGCTTTCCAACTGATCCTCTGAAGACTTTTTATTAATGAGGCCTCTATTTTCTTCATTTTCCATTATTTTCCTTCATTTTCCTCCTCACATGCAACTTGTGACATTTCACCTCATTTTTCTCCTAATTTCCATTATTTTCATAAATAAATGTGCCAAAAATGTCATTTTACCTCTTTAATGCCTTAGCCTTTGCCTTTTCAAATTTCCTTAGCAATAAACAACCAAATGAACACCCAATAGGATGCCTTGCCCACCATTCAGCTTGGAATACGTGTCCCATCATCTATGGTATTTATTTACATGGAATTTTCACTAGGGATGTTACATAACCCTCCCCCTTGGGGGAACATCATCCCCGATGTTCAATGACACCTATAACTAACATGACTGCTGAAAAAAAACATGTTGCCCATGGAGCTTTATAACACAGCTCGTTACAGTCTTTATAATGAATGACCATCTCAAAAGAAAAACATCATGACAACATGACCGGATAACAACCATACCACATGTTGGATCTTTATAACACATCTCATTACAGTATTTCCAATAACCACATACACACATATGCACATTTTCTCACCCAACAAATAAAATAATATGATGCCTGCATCCGCAACAAGGGAATCGATAGGCTCACACCTCCACCCTCAAAGTAATACCAGGATCCACCTCCTTCCTAGAAATTCCAGAATCCACTGCATGGTCAAAACTGCATCCAATGTCTAGTGTTATAATCTCGCACCACTTGTCCTCTCAGCGAATAGTTACTGGCTCATTGTCTCTGGGCGCACTCCCAATGTGCATCTGATTCCATATGGAAATGTTAATGACCAAACCAAATCCATCCATGAACTTCCCTTCTCTGCTACACAGTCCCTTGAGAATCCGATCACCCCTTCTGTGTAGTCACTCACCTTCCAGGCTTCACTAGCACCCCCATCCTGGGCATTCCATCCCTTGGAAAGGCTTCCTCACATTAGAAGATACAAAAACCAAGGCATATTCCTGCCTTAAAACCATCATACTAGTTATATAGCATGCTCTTGGAAATCAATGGACACAATTGGGTACCAATGTCCCATAATGGCCCTGCCTCTGAAGTTATTTACCAGAGTACTACTGCATTTCTAATTTCTTTCATTGTTGTTGCTAATTCTTGCAGTCACTTTCAATCACCCAACCGGGAATTTCATGCATTCCTATACCAAACACATAAATTCCATTAAATTTGAAATAAATTGAGATAAATTCACATCATACCTCATTGGTAGCTTTTCAATAAGGTACATTTGGAATCATGTTCACTTCTTGTCACAAGAAGTCAAACTAGCATCTTTGACCAAATCAACATGTATAAAATTATCACATCAAGTTAGCTCAAAACACAACCATCATAGATCAAAATCAAAAATCACTTGTAACCATCATAAATTAGAATTATAGATCATAAACAAGAATCATAGATCATAAATTAGAATCATAGATCATAAACCAGACTCATAATTCACATGTAATCATCATATACCATAATCATAAGTCACATGCATAATAAAACTAAACTACAATACCAATACCTATTCTTCATCGATCTTTACTTCTACCTTTGTTCTTTTGTATAGACACTGAATCGGTTGCCACACCCAGCAAACACCCAGTGCCTTCTCCTCTACGAGGTGCACATACACATAGTGTGCATCACCCATAAAATGACACCTGATGCACAACACCATGCAATACATGCACCTACACCTGACATACAACACATACACCTATAGCCAATGCCCAATACATGTACCTAAATAGAGTACAACACAACGAGTACACACGCCACAATACCATGACTACATGATGCACATACATAATACCACATGCCCTCAACACAACATTTATGACATGCACACAATACCACATGTGCACCAATACCATATCTACAACATGTACACAGTACCACCGGTACACCACGCCACTTTCACAAAGTGTGCACATCATCACATGTACACGGTGCCACCTGCACAGCATGTACACAATACCACATGTACACCACACCACTTGTACAACATGTACACAATACCACATGTACATAGTACCACACACATGACATGTACACGACACCACATGTACACATCACCACATGCAAGACATGTACACAGCACCACCTAAACACAGTGCCACTTGTACGACATGTACACGGCACCACATGCACACAAAACCACTTGTACAATCATGCACACCACACCATATGTAGATAGCACCACATGTACAACATGCACACAACACCACTTGTACATAACATTGCATTCCCAACATGTACATAGCATTATTTGTACACAGCACTGCATATCCAACATGTACAGAGCACCATATGCAAACATGTTGCATATACGTCATGAAGGCAGTACAATATGTATACAACACCCCATATGCAATATTCACATAACCCTATTGTAGAGCCTCTATTCTACACCTACTTATCTACCGTTTTCCTCAATCTTTCCTTGTCTTTCCTTATCTTTTGCCTCATTTTCACCATAAAACCACCCAGATCATTACATTAGGTGTTATTAAGCATGATTAAGTAATTTTTGCTAATGGATGACTATTTGTTTAGATTTTGGCTTACTTGCAGGCATCCTGCAGCTATCTGGTGATCCTGCAGCTCTCTGATGATCCTGCAGCTATCTGAACATCCTGCAGCCTTTTTGTTAAACGCAATGTTCCATGTGTCGGTTTGCTAGATGAGCCACATGGGCACTTAGGTGTCAACGTGCTCGAGGTTCCTGTCCTATTTTTCCGGCCATCCACATCATCTTTGTCCACGGTCAAAGCTGGGCAAGTCATGGTCAACTCAAGGCAGTTTAGCGGTGATTGTGAGCTGTTTGGTCACGTCATCCTAAACGGTGATTTGTCCACGTTCTACAGATGGCAGGGGACGTGATCCAACCTGGGATTTATTTCCCATGACGACAGAACCACCACTTCGTCCACGCAGCCGCATGAAGTGCCAAAGAAACCTGAAAACGCATAACAGTCATTTACTTTTCAGTTATTTAGTTGCACGGATAA
The DNA here is from genome assembly GCA_000404065.3 of Pinus taeda. Lineage (NCBI taxonomy): Eukaryota > Viridiplantae > Streptophyta > Pinopsida > Pinales > Pinaceae > Pinus > Pinus taeda. The sequence continues at coordinate 446 of APFE030521393.1, read as the reverse complement.
GCTACCTTAGAAACTTCTATAAATAGCTGCGTCTGTGTACGCTTATTAAGCTTTGTATCAGTTGTATTTGGATGAACCTGTGTTATATTTTCAAGCATTTCAAACTCTGTTTTTAAGTGCTATTCTAGCACTCTGTTTTATGTATTTTCTGCAATGAAGAAGTAGACATAGCATTGTCTTGAAGTTTCCAGATCTCTGAGTTTTCTTTGTGGCTGAATGGACAGAGGGCCCCTGCTCATTTGTGCCACTGTAAAGTATTTTATGTGCAGTAGCATTTCCTTTACTTGTTCATTTCCTTAAGCATGTATAGTTTCCTTTATTTGTTTTCCTTTCTTTTAAACTGATCAGTGTTATTTTCTTGCAGATTTCTTTTAGCCCGGGATTTGTGTGTGTATTTGCTTTAATGTCTAATGGTAGTTGCAGTTGTCTTATTCATTATGCTGCCC
>APFE030521365.1:0-19901 GCA_000404065.3 Pinus taeda | reverse complement strand
TTTCAAAAGCTCGATCTATATGAAAGTGAAGTGGAAAGCAAATCTGTGAAGGGTGATCTCTTGAGCGCTGCAGCTGCGAAAGTGCGGAGGCGCCGTAGGAGACGCCGCAGGAGGCGCCACAGGAGGCGCCGTAGGAGGCGCCGCAGGAGACGCCGCAGGAGGCACTGCAAGAGACGCCACAGGAGGCGCCACAGGAGACGCCACAGGAGGCGCCGCAGGAGACGCTGCAGAAGGCGCCACAGGAGACACCGCAGAAGGCGCCATAGGAGACGCCGCAGGAGACGCCACAGAAGGCGCCGCAGGAGAGGCCACATGAGGCGCCACAGGAGACGCCGCAGAAGGCACCACAGGAGACGCCGCAGAAGGTGCCACAGGAGACGCCGCAGGAGAGGCCACAGGAGGCGCCGCAGGAGACGCCACAGGAGACGCCGCAGGAGACGCCGCAGGAGGCACCGCAAGAGACGTCGCAGGAGGCGCCACAGGAGACGCCACAGAAGGTGTTCTGGGTTTAGTTTTCTGTTATTGTGGATCTGGTTATCTGGGTGACTTACTGGTACTTGATGATCATTTGATATTTATGGATCCAGTTTGAAAATTTATGAAAAGTGGTCCTTGAAAGAAAAGAAGTAGGGGGTTGTAGCTCCCTTCCAGGAGAGACTGGAAAACGAGAGAGAGTTGTAGCTCTCTGCAGGTTGCAGCCTGCGTACTGGTAAAGGACCGCACCAGTACAAGACCATTGTAAAAGGAGTTTCTAATTTGAAAGAAGATAGAGACATATTGCAGCAGGTGGTTTTCACCCACATTGGGTTTCCACCTTATATCTGGTGTTCTTTGATGTGACTGTCTGTTTTTCTTGTTCATGCTCATTGTTTTATGGTACTGATATGCAAAAATAATTCAAAGTATAAATAAGGAAGAATTGTTAAAAGGACTAGATAATACTGATTCACACCCCCTCTTAGTATTATTTTCAACATATATATATGTGTGTGTGCGTGTGTGTGTGTGTTTTATGTTTTTAAAATAAATGTGTATAAGTGTCTAGATCATAGCTAAAATATAGAGCTTAGAAATAGGTAATAAAATCAAGTCCATAATGATAAAGTTAATTTCATGTAAATTATGATCTGAATTTACACTTGTTTTATTGTGCAAGAGCTTTTTTTGTTATAGTTGCACCCACTAACAACATAGAAAATTTCAAGCATTATTTGAAGCAGTGCACTAAACGAAAGATGAAGTTATTGGAAGACTATGATGATAAAAAAATTATATATGAAAGAGGGTCTATTTTACTGAAAGGTTATTTTTTTCAAGAAACTCACCAAAATGAGAGTAATGTTTAATTTCAAGACTATCAACGCAATGTCATAAGTTGTAAATATAGTCACTTGGTGTGTAGTGCACATAAAGTTGATAGAAGTTCAATAAAAAACAATTGAAAGTTAAAAACTAGAGAATATCAAAAGTTGACCATGAATGGATCATTGAAGATGGCATTCCATTAGAATATTTTTAATTGAAAAACCCAACGATTTCTTAGATACTTGGATTCATCATTGAGAAATACAGTAAAGTAAATTGTCAGTGTTTATTTTTGTGCACTCTTCGGTTGTACATTATTAAGAATATGATGATGTGAATGCGATATTTGTTGGGTCTTCTATTGAGTTATAAACTTATATGTATATTGCTGGTTATGTAGACATGTATAGGGGATTTAATGCTCTGTTAATTTTTGATGTATATTGCATTGTTACTTCTCTATTAATTTGTGATTGTAGTTGGTTGAGTCGAGCATTGTTACTTCTCTGTTAGTTTGTGATTGTAGTTGGTTGAGTCATTTACTAAGAATCCTTTACTAACATTATAGGAAAGATTAAATGCAAAATGTACCAATTAAATGCTAATTTAATTTCATTTCTACATATTCATGAAAATAAACTATATTTAAAACCTTTTAAAAGAATCATAGCATGCATATGCATCATGAAAATTGTTATCATTCTTTAACATCTACATCAAATTATACCTGGTTCATTCAAATGAAAAATGCAAGCCACATTTTTGTAATTTGCAATTTAAATAGATTCATTTGAAATAAGTCTTGAAGACAAAACAACTTGAAACAAAACCTAAGAATCACCTACTAACATTATAGGAATGATTGAATGCAAAATGTACATCTACCATATTTTATAATGAAATTTTAAGATATCATTGTTTTAGACATATACATCAAATTATACTTGATTCATTCAAATGCAAAATACAGACCACATTTTGTTTACAATTTTAATAGATTTATTTTAAATAAGTCAACACAAAACAACTTTAAACAAAACCTAGGAATCATCTACTAACATTATCGGAATGATTGAATGCAAAATGTACGAACAAAATGTAAATATGTAAAAAAAATTAAAAACATCAAGCCATGCATGCGTCATGCAAATTGTGGGGCATGTTTCATTTTGCAACTTTATCTAACTTATGCAAATGTGCATTCAAAGAAATTTATATCAAAAGTTAACTATCAACTCACATCCATAGTAGTCTTTCTATACATGAATGCAAAATTTACATGTACAATATTTTATAATGCAATTTTAAGTTATCATTGCTTTTATACATCTACATCGAATTATACTTGATTCATTCAAATGTAAAATGCAACTAACATTTCGTAATTTGCAATTTTAATAGATCCATTTTAAATAAGTCAAGACGAAACAAATTTAAACAAAACCTAAGAATCATCTACTAACATTATAGGATGTTTGAATGCAAAATGTACCAACTATATGAAAATTTACTTTCGTTGCACTACATAATGAACTTAAACATGTAAAACCGAGTTTTAAGCATCAAACCATACATCAATTGTATCATGCAAAATGTACATAAACTCCAAGACTAGCATGTATTAAATGCAAATTTACTTTCAATGCACTACATATTCATGAACTCAAATATGTGAAACCAAGTTCTAAGCATCAAACCGTACATCATTTGTACCATGCAAAATGTACATAAACTCCGAAATTAGCATGTATTAAATTAAATTTTCTCTCATTGCACTACATATTCATGAACTTAAATATGTAAAACCAAGTTGTAAGCATCAAACCAAACATCAATTGTATCATGCCAAATGTACATAAGCTCCAAAATTAACATGTATTAAAGCATAATAAAGAGTTCAACATTTAAAATACGTCCAAATTTAAAATATATAATAAAGTGTTGTCAAATTAAATAAGTTGCATCAATTCATAATAAAAATTATTACTTTGTATATCTCCAACATTTATATCATGATAAAAGTAAATATAACATTAAAAATTTGTCAGATAAAAGGTGCATCAATTTAGACAATCTCGCTTTAATGTACGATGTATCAACCTCCTGGTGCTTCCCTCTGACTCATGTATGTCCTGGACAACATGTGTACTGCATTATATATATTTATATATATTTATTATAGTTATTATATATATATATATATATATTATATTTTTAAAATAGATTTTAATGTTCTAAAATTAAATGACAAAGTAATACCATCGAAACAAAATTATAAAACATTTCAAATTCCATGAAATACCTCATGGTGTTAGCCCTACATTGTGCCTTGCTGGATGCCCTGAACAATACATGTACATGAATACATTAGAAATTTTAAATAACATGTATAAAAATGCATAAAATCACAATATTGAAAAAATTGTTAGAGAAATTTTTCAAATTGTTTAGATGATCCTATCCCCATTGTCGACTCCATTGCTAAATAAACTCAATAATGGAAATCTCCCCAAACCTAAAATTCCAAAATTTTAAAATGATAAGATAAATCTATAAATCATTCTTTTGTGAAACTTTCACTTCAATTTATAATAAAACATAAGTGAGATATTCAATAATTGTGGCAGATATCCTAATAGGGAGGAAGAGGGTGACACTATGTCTAAAAGATTGGTCAAAATCAAAATATGTTAACATTTAATTATACATACATTTCGTTATTTCTTTTAAAAACATGTTAGGTCACAATATACAAATATAATAAAAGTAGAATAATAATTGTATGAACATGAACTCTTAAAAATAAAGTTTTCCTGGATGGGCTACGACTGGAGAGTGCGCTAGGGTTTACTGTGACAGAAAAATGTGCACTAGGGTTGTGCGAGCTCCGCGCTCTCCCCTCGGGGCCTCTAGTCCTTTCCCTTGGGGTTCTGCTTGCCATGATGGATCTGATGCAACTTCCTGGCACTCGTTCCTTCACGTATATGGTCTCTGGTTGATCGCCAGACCTAGCCTCATTTTTCACGAAGTTTTCCTCCAGCTCTACCTTCTACACTCCACCAAGAGGAAGCTTGGACAAAGAAGACAACATTTACCCACAACAAAATGAGATGCTAAAAAGGAATGAAGACACAGTGAAAAGATCAACTAGGGACATTCATGCAGAGAAGCGAAAGGTCGCAAACGCACCCCTTTCTGAAAAATTCAACCCTTCACAATCTCGGGAGAAGCTGCAAGAATAGGGGAAAAACACATCTTAACAAGTAGAGTCATGTCCAATCATAACGACATCATTCTCATTCAAGAAACGAAACTGGATTCGTCTCACCCTCCCCTCTTGCTCAAATCATGCTTCAGGCCATACAACTTCCTAGAAAATATGGTCAGAGGCTCAGCCGGAGGTATAATGACTCTCTGGAAAATCTCCAAATTCGATCTCTTATCTTGTATGGCCACTCATCATTCCTTAATTGTGATCCTGAGAATATTAGGCACCAACGGGACCATTAGTATAACCAATATTTATGCCCGACACAAGGTGATCGACCACATAAAAATGCTCCAAATCTTATCCAATCTCCTTAACCTCTACACCACCCCATAAAATTAATAGCTACAGATTTCAATATGATAAATAACCTATTTGAAAAAAATGAGGAATCAGGAAGTGAGATAAGGACTCTGAGGCTTTCCTTACCACTATTAAAAACCACAACCTCATTGACATTCCCACCAGCAATGGCTTATTCACCTAGAGTAATAGAAGAGGAGGAGACTGTCAAATGGCATCCCATCTAGAGTGATTCCTGGCTTTGATCACTGGACAATCTCTCTCAAGTTTCAAATTTCCATGTATTCGAAGAATAATCCTTTCAAGTTTGAGGCCTTCTCATTGAACAACCCAGATTTCATGGAAAAAATGAAACAATGGTGGATCCACTCCCCCCCCAGAACTGGAAGCAAAATGTATACTTTCCAACAAAAATTAAAATATCTCAAAGATGAAACCAAAAAATGGAATCGAGATAATTTTGGAAATATCATTACGAACAAAAAACACTTGGAAAAACAACTGGAACTTCTTCAACAAAATATAATTGAATAAGGGCTATGAGAGACAAGTAAGAAAGAGGAACAAGTACTACAACAAAGATGGGATGAAAGAGCCATTCTGGAAGAAAATTTGTGGCAACAAAAATCATCAATTAATTGGCTGAAATGTGGGGAAAGGAACAATGTTTTTGTTCACAAAAAAATCAGACACCACAGATGGAACTACATAATTCTAGCTCTGAAGAACCAATAAGGTGATCTGATTCACTCTTAAGAGGAGCTAGAAACTGGGCTCACCAACCATTCCAGCTCTCTTCTCAAAGAGCCAACGAATGATCAGGATCAGGACATCAAAAAGATTACGAAGAACATTCCGAAAATCCTCATGGAGGAACATAATAAATTGATCCTAAGGAAACTATCCCTCCAGGAAGTGGAGGATGTTGTCATGGGAATGCCCAATGGAAAAGTGATAGGTCCTGATGGGTTTACAATTGATTTCTACAAAGCTTGTTGGTCTATCATAAAGCTGGATGTTCATAACCTCATGGACGAATCTCGTATCCAGAAGTCTATCCTTCAAGCCCTCAACTCTAGCTTTCTAACTCTAATACCCAAAGGAATCTTTGCAGATTCCCGAGATGAATTCAGACCCATAACCCTTTGCAATTTCATATACAAAATCATCTCCAAAATTGTGGACAATCGCATTAAAGGCATCCTCCCTCTCCTCACCTCTCACAAATAATCTGGTTATGTGGAAGGAAGACAAATAATGGACAACATCATCCCCTCTCATGAGCTTATTCATTCTCTCAAATCCCAAAAGAAGCTTGGGATGATGATTCAACTATATATGTCCAAGGTTTTTGACAAAATAAGATGGAATTATGTGAGAGAGATCTTGGGTGTGTTCGGTTTCCACAAGGAAAGCATCAAGTTGATCATGGCTATGGTGTCAGGAGATCCCTTCTCCATCCTTGCGAATGGTTCACCTTTGCAACCCTTCCATCATTCAAGCGTAATCAGGCAAGGGGATCCTATATCTCCCTCCCTCTTTCTTATAATGGTTGAAGGTTTAAGCGACTCCATCACTACTACCCTGCATGAAAATAATCTAGCTAGTCTCCAACACCAGGCCTCCACCCCCTCTACAACTCACCAACAATTTATAGATGAGACTATTCTCATAGGCCTCCCCTCCATTGAAGAGGTTGCTTCCTTCCTGTCCATCCTTTTGGACTTCTCTATTTCTTCGTGCACCTCCATCAACCCTTGCAAATCCAAGTTATTTTTCTTTAACACTCTGCTACCTATCTACAGTAATATTGTCAGATTCCTTGCCATTCGTATTATTTCTCTCCCATCCACCTACCTTGATGTTCCCCTTATAGATAGGCCCCTCTCCCAAGCCACTTGGGAGAAATTTCTAAACAAATTCGAGATAAGATTGCCCAATAGGACCTTCACATCTCTTAATTTGGTTGGTCATATTATCCTAGTCAAATTGGTGCTACATGTTATCTCGCTTTACATGTATACAACTATAGTAGCCCCAAAATTGATTTCAAATAAAATTGGTAACCTTCAGAGAAAATTCCTTTGGAGAGGTGCTAAAGACAAATAGAAATGGGCTATTGTAGCATGGGATAAAATCTGCAATCCTAAAAAGGATGGTGGCCTTGATCTCTGAGATATAAACCTACTAGGAAAAGCCAAGGGAGCCAAAAAAATTTGGAGATGGATTTCTAACCCCAACTCCCCTTGGGGTGCCCTCTGGAAAGCAAAGTACACTCCCTCTTTAACACAATAGAAAATCATCAGGATTAATGGCAACATCAATGGTTTTGATATCCGGATCAAGCCTGGGAAAATAGGGACATCATCGAAAAACATAACTTCTCAAAAATTCACAGCGGCAACAAGGCTCTTTTCTCAGAGGATGTGTTGTAACAAAGCTAGCATTTGGACCAGGATCACTTCCAATATATCAAGCTTGATATGCAAAACAAAGGAAAGATCAAAGTCAACCAGTACTAGAGGAAAACTGAAGAAAATGAAAAATGGAGAAATTGTATCAATCAAGAGGATTGGAATCCCCAAGTGAACCTCCAAACTTGGTCAGACCTCTCCTCAGAGTTACAAAATAGACAAATTCTCCATGGCCTTGGATAAGATGACAAAATAGACAAATTCTCGAACATCTGTTAAGTGAAGCCTACAAATACATAGCTAAGCTGACCAACTACATCTAGAAATGAAATGGAATGCAATATGGGACAAAAAGCACTAGCCGAAAGTATCCACTTTCCTTTGGTTAGTCATCCACAGAAAATTCCTAACATGGGACAATATAAGAAGAAAAGGATATACCGGCCCCTTAAGATTCCCCCTCTGCCAACAAGATGAACAAACCCCCAATCATCTGTTAAATGTCTTCCCTTTCAAATTTAATGTTTGGAATTGGCTTTCCTTGGTATTTCAAAGCTCCATTCGAGACCCCTCCTTGATTCAAGCTATAATCGCGAACTAGAGATTGATCTTTGCCCCCATACTCTAGTGAACTGTGCTTGGAATTTAATTCTTGGTTTAATATGTTGGGTTCTCTGGAAGGAGCATAAGGTGGGAATCTTTCGTGACCTATACATCCAGGAGGAACTCATCATCACAAAGATCAAACAGTAACATCTCTACCTACTCAGACTGTCAAAACCCCTCCTACTCTCCTTGAATTGAGAATCCTCCCAATGCTGGATCTCCTTCATATCAATGTTCGCGCAGTCACTCCCCTCCATAGGCTTTTTAATAATGAAAACATGTGGCAGACACTAGAGCAGGGGACCTTCAAGCTCAACTATAATGGTGTAGCTAAAGGAAAGCTAGGCCCAACAGGTTTTGGAGGGGTTTTGAGAAACTCAAAAGGTGAGATAATTTGGATTTATGAGGGAAATATCAGCTCAGATACCAACAATGCCACATAACTTCATTCCTTGGAACATGGCATATCCATTGTGCACTAACTCAACCTCAGTCCTCTAATTGTTGAAGGAGATTCCACGTTGGCTACTAAAATCGGTAAAAAACTCCAACATGGCATCGAGGTCGATAAGTTGTTAGAAAATTGACGCCTAAACAAAATCATATAACAGATCAAGAAGGGAATTGACAACATGTTAGGCCTTCACTTTCAAGAAATCAGAATCAAAGGAAATAAACTCATGAACAGACTGGAAAATGAGGGCATGGCTAGTACCCTAACCCTGAAGTCCCAAGCATGGAAGGCTTTGGAGCATGGGGAACCTCATCAACAATGCACTTCTATCAATGAAGAAGAAAACAAATTTAACGAACCATAATTGTTCTAGTACTTTTCATCATTATAAGATGGATTCTCTGCTCAATGAGAAGGATAGATGGCGGGCATCTGCGTATGGCCCCTTCCTTTCCTTTCCTATCTGCAGAGCCTCTGATGTAACCTCCACTTCCCCTTATGTGACCTCCATCTCCTAGCCTCATCTTCCCTACTCTGCCATTACTCTCCCACCCCTCCCGAGTTCTTCGCATGCATCCCCTACCCAAACCCCTTCTCCAATCTAGGTCTCCCTCCTCCTCTTTGCTTCCATAAATTCACCTTCCTCCCTTCTCCCCCTCATTCTCATCATAACCTTTCCCCCCTCTATTTTCCCCTCATTCTCTAGTTTTGCCTACATTCCATCCCTTCTATTTTTCTCATGGCTTCGAGGATTGGCTCTACCTCTGGTCCTTGTAGGGGAGGTGCGCACGACTGCGCTGCCTCCCACTCGTAGTCGCTGGAATTATTCAGTGGTGGTTATACCAAAGACTAGGTAGTGAATATCTTCTTCAGAAGACCAGGCCAATACTCTCTGTAGAGAGGTTTCCATTGAGGATGTTGATGCATAATTTTCTTGGATTCCTAACCCTACTATCATCAGGGCGTGGAAAAACCTCTATGCGCACACCATAGAAACTTAGTGGAAAATGAAGACCATCATGGGGCTTGCTATGGAGGAACAAGAGGAGTGTTCCAAGATTCTAGAAACCAATATTGACTAGCTTAAAAAAATATTTGTAGTGTATTTTGAAGCGATCCATCACTAGAGAATTATCAGTCACAATGCTCCAAATTACATTGTCATTAGGAAGAATTATACTATGAAGGATCACGCAACCACTGATGGAACCCTGATCATAAACAAAGAGGATGTAGCGGCCTCCATGAGCTATAGGGCCATCACCGTGCAGCAGGAGGGAAGCTCAAAAGAGACTGTGATTCACTTGAATGAGGAACATTAACCACCAACCAAGAGGGATGTAGTCGGTTTCCTTCCAGTTTTACTTCCTATTTGTTGTGTATATGTCAATCTGTAGTGGAGGTTCACTCATTATGTCTTTGATGGATAAGGAACTCCTCTCCCTTCTCGAAATATAATTTCTCAATTTTTCATTCTTGTAATGAGAGTACGTCTCCGCTCCTCTTTGTACTTTCTTCCCTCCTTTGTTTGGTCTGAACTATAAAAACAACCTATGCTATGGACAAGATTGGCTTTTTGAAAAGGTCCTATGTCGGGTTCCTTCCAACACAACCCTTTTTTGTAATCTTCCAATTCATCAAGTAATATGTTATCTTATTTATAGAAAAGAAACATGAACTCTTAATAAAAACTAACATATCACAAAATATCTTCATTACAACCTAAACCTAGGACAGTGACATTATCAAAATTTTCATTCAACAAATGAGTTAGCAGAAAATGGTGAACCTATGATGCATTTTGTTAGATTATATCTAAAAAAGTAACACAATGTATGTGAACCAACATTAACACATACATTACAAATTACATTAAAATATCAACCTTGAGGACCGGCACATACCAATCACACACCCTCTTCTTCATGAACAATTAGGTCTTGTCAACCATTACAAAGATCCTTTTCATATGCTTTAAGTTATTCAACATTCATATTATCTATCTCCTCATGTGTTTTATATATAAAAATCGCACGTGCATTAGCTCATGCTCTTTGTCGATTTAGACCGATATCAATTCCAGTCAATGTACTTTGTATGTTATCTATAATGGAATCCCTTCTCAACTAATTTGAGAAGTACCATCCATCTCTGATGGAAAAGATACTAGACGAGGAGGTTGGTGTAGCAAGGGTGGCTCAGGGTGAGGCCACCCAACATCACATAATGCACCCTTACGATTATATAATTGACCTTTCCCAGTATTGTAGTATTCGGATGGAAGCTCATTGTAATCGATTTTCATACCAATTTTTTTTCGCATAAAATAATTTTGCGCAACAAACTAGAACCTCATCATTTTAAGGCATATTTCCATACGATGCAAGGAACCTATCATACAAATGTAAAGCTATATCTGGGTTCTTGAAATACTGTGCCTTCAACACTTTTCTTTTTAGCCTTCTTTGAAATTAAACATAGATTTTACATCTTTTGTTGTAACCTTTTTATTAACCTCGACCCATTTATAGGGACCCATCATTCCTTCCTTTCTATGCCTCATCATATTATAAATGAATATGTGATTGTCCCAAGCTTCTTGTAAACTTCAAGAAATGAGGTTAGAAAACGTGTAACTATTTCTAAGTGTTCTCTACTCTTTCTAGGGAGCTCCAAACTCCCAAGATCTTTCCTCAATTTAGAATAATGGGGTTTTATCTATTGTAATGTGTATTGTAAGAGTTTTATCTCCAAAGTAAGGTCATTCAGAATATCATATATATTTATATATATCATGTGTTTTCCACATGATTCTTCGCGGCAAACATCAATAGGGTCTCATGAATCTACTAGAGAATATCAAATGAATCGGGGGAGGCACATCATTCACATCGTGTTACTTATAATATATATCTATCTATATAATATATATATATTATATATATATATATATATATATATATATATTATATATTATTAATAAGTAACACGATGTGAACGATGGACCTCCCCTGATTCATTTGATATTCTCTTTGATCCATGACCTCGACCTCTGGCTCTAGTAGATGCATGATACTGTATTGATGTTTGCCTCAATGAATCGTGTGGAAAATGAACGATATTTAAAAATTCACCTTCTCGATTTACAATTTTTTTTTAAAATGTTATTTAAAATAATCATGAATTCAAAAAAAAATTGTAACTCTTCACGTTACAACATGCATCTAAAAATATTGAAGTTTCTATTTAAAAAGACTGAAAATTTAGAAAATTGAGATAGCCCTTGAAGTTACCTCATGCATTTAATTGATTTAACCCTTGAAATTACATCATGCATTTTAAGATCTTAAAATTGATATTTAAAAACATTGAAAGACTAAAAACACAAGCGTTGAAGCATGCACATTTTGAAAATTAAATAAAAGAATTTCTAAAACATGTCAAGTTCATCAAGTTGTGTTTACATAGTGGGGGCACACTTGGTATAGAAATGAAAAAAACACATGGTCATTAAAAATGAAACGTTGATTACAAAAATCCAAGATATCTTACAATGCCCATCAATAAATATCGATGGTGAACTTCTTAATGGTAATTCATATTTCACACACAAATATTGAATTAGGATTTCCCCATACAATAGATCACTAGACATCTTATTAACATTTGCACAATGTCTTATGCTAAATGATTGAATTTTACTAACAATATTTTTTGCTTCTCCATGCAATTGTTTTAACTTCTCCTTTTTAACTTGGTACACGCCTTTCATCTAGTTGCACACAAGTTCAGAATTGGTGAAGACTACAATTCCATTGGATCCATACTCCCTAACTTTTCCTAACGCTTCTATCCATGCAATATAATATGCTTCATTATTGGTTGTTCTTCGATGTACATTCCTTTTCCTTTGGAGGAATGTTTTTGTCACAATATTGCATAGAACATAAGTAATCATTTTTTCCCTAGATTGGGATAACAAGAATATTCTATGCATAATATCTGTTTTTCATGATGTAGGAGCATCCAGCTAAGGACATCATGACCAGGTGTTGGTCTTAGCCAAGAAGGATAGGTTCAAAAAATTTTAATTTCATTTACATTTGATGAATAAAATAGTGTCTAGGAATTAGTTTGTTTTATTATTAATTACTTAAGAAACATTAGAAATAGTATAGTTGGGGTAGTGTCACAACATTTGCATGATTTTGTCATTTTCTTGGTTCATTTTACATGTGTCTGTCCATAAATAAAAAGTGTAATATTGTAACTCCTACAGTACTTTTGTAATTCCTAAAATACAAGAAAACCCAACAAAGATTATCAAATATGTAACTATAAAGGGTAACAGTTCCAACACAATATAAAAGTCAATGTAATACAATCATGGAAGAGTTCAGCATATGAGAATAAAAATAGAATACATAGAATAATTTTCTTTCATTCGAGTCCATCTGTAATAGTTATTATAATATTTCTCTACTTTTCCTTAATCATTGAGTAAACCAAAATAAGCAGATACTGTCCATGCCTATCCTCTTCATTTATTTTCTCTCCTAAAGAACAGAAAGCAAAGCAAGAAAATTGCACGAGAATTTCCAGTACGAAGGCTGGAAATCAACAAATAGAGTCCATGACAGAAGGCTCCAAGCACATTACAAATAGTTCAACCAAGAATGACTATATAATTGCTGAGTAACAAAACCCAGAACAGAGGTAACAAATATAACCAAATACATTGTTATTTCTTTCATTCCAACAAAAAATATATATTTGTATACATATGACAGTACAGGGATAATACATCGAATAGCGAAACAACCAAACGAACAAGCATAACCCTAAGGCAAGGGTTTTGGATGGCCACCCTCCAACATAGAGTTTTACAATTGCAAACCGCAGAATACAAACAAAGCTTTGTACCAAACTAGCCTAGGTCGGATAGCAATGATAGAGGAGTACAAGTGAACAAGAATTGGGACTCTACCCAACAAACCCGACAGAGGCCAACTATCAAAAGCAAAACGATAACAGTAGTAGAGCCTACTGGGACAAAGCCGAAGCATTTACATTAACCATGCCAAAGAATGAACCCCAACCTATGAAATCAAAACAGGGCGACATTGTTAGCCCAAACAAAGTGTCAGGAATAATGAGAAGCAAACAAAAAGTAAGGAATTATCTGCACAGTGGGCGAATTATTTACCTGGAGGTTTGGTCACATGGAAGGAATGCAAAGACACTAAGCCACAATCCATGGTGACAAACTAAGACAGAGGAGCAGTTTACATTAGAACTGGAGGAAGACAAAGAGGGAAAGTGAATCATGGTGAGATAGCTTACCTGAAGAGAATTGCGAGCAGAAGGAGGCCATCGCGACTGTGACCTGTAGCATGCAAACCCATTAATCAAATTTAACAAGTAGAAGAACCACATTAAAATGAGAACAGTAGAGAAAATACAAGTTTAGAAACCGAACATAACATATAGTAGCCATTCTTTTACACAGACGAGTGGAACCATCACTCTGTGCCCAAGGAACCGAGCAAAAAAGTCACCATAAAAAACGAAGGTGCCACACCAACAAGCAACACAACCCATAGCCAGCACACGCAGAGCCTGTAGCTCACTTCCATCCATTCACAGCATGAAGAGTCACTTCCAGACTAAACGCTCAGCACAACAAAGTTACAAGAGTGAAAATGAAGAAATGACATAGTAAGCAGGGTTTTGGCATATACCAAGGTGCAAGAAATAGAAACTGAGGCAAGTACCGCCAGCTGAGCATAATTAAAGACTACCATAAATGCCATCAAATGAAGTCTAGAACCATCCTATGATTAACCGCTAATCACAACTGTTAAGTCCCAAAATCATTGCTTAATCATTTAATTATTGATTAGTGCATTATCGTGTTATTGTTAAGAATTATTGTGTGGAACTACAGGCTAGTCCCATCATAGTGGTATTAGAGCAGGATTTAGTGTTTTTTTTGAGAAATGGAAGCTGGAAGACAAAGACGTCGAAGAGGTGCTCTGAGAGCAGCAAATGAGGGATTGCAAGAGGAGATCAGGATCCTTACTACCCGTTTGGAGGCAGATGAAGCGGGAAGGAGAAGGGATCCAGAGGTAGGAGATGACAGCAAAGAAGAATCCATCAGATGATGAAGGGCCAAGAATGACATTGTTGAGGTTGGTCCTATTGGTGAGCAGTGAGCCTAAACCAAATATCCCAAATTATGATGGAAGCTTGTCCACAAAGGTTCTGTTGGACGAGATCAACGAACTGGACAAATATTTTGAGTGTGAAGAGGTCAGTGAAGATCGCAGAGTTAAGTTCACTGCAACAAAACTGAAGGGACACAAAACCCTATGGTGGGACAGTGTCCAAACAGAAAGGAGGATGAACAAGTTGCCAATCAAGAAATGGTCAAGGATGGTGGCCAAGTTGAAAGGCAGATTTCTGCCTGAGGATTACCAAATTGCACTACATCGGCAAGTGCAGAATCTGAAGCAGAAGGGGATGACAGTAAGGGAGTACACTAAAGAATTATACCAAGTAAATTTAAGAGCCGGTGATATGGAGGACAAGCCAGAGAAAACATCAAGGTGTGTGAATGGTTTAAGGTTAGAAATATTAGATGAAATAAGCATCCTTTCCCCAAAGAACATAGAAGAAGCATACCAAAGTGCTGTGAAAGCTGAGGAGAAAATCACCAAGAAACAAAATGCTAGGAGAGGACAAGGAACCAGCAGAGGAAGAGGATAGTGTTATGGCAGAGGACGAACTGCCAACAATAGTGAAGAAGGCAATAGTTCCAAAGCATCCGGGACAACAAAAAAAGGTGATACCACGAGAGGTGGCAAGCCATATTAGCGAGGAAGGGGAAATGGCCAAGGCAGAGGAGCTAATTATCAATGCTACAGGTGCCATAAGTGGGGGCACAAATCTTTTGAGTGTCATGAGGCAGAACAAGCTGGACAGATAGGTGCGTATATCGCATAGCCAGAGGAAGTAGAGGCACCTCCCCAAGAAGCATAAAATGCGCTGGAAATGGGGGAAGCCTTACTTTTGAACAAGGTGCTGTTGAAACCAGCCAAAGAAAGAGTTGAACAAACTCAAAGGAAAGCCCTATTCCGAATAGTTTGCAAGTCGCACGAGAAGTGCTATAAGCTAATTATTGACAGTGGAAGTACATATAACCTATTTCCCATGGAGATGGTGGAGAAGTTGGGGTTGAAGTGGTTGAAGCATCCCACTCCTTACAAGGTATCATGGCTGCAAAAATGCCATCACCTATTGGTGGATGAGTAGAGCGAAGTGGAGTTCCATATCGGCAGATATAAGGATAAGGTCATTTGTGATATAATGTCGATGGATGTATGTCACATATTGCTAGGAAAGCCATCGCAGTATGACAGGAAAGTAGTACATGATGCGAAGACAAACTGTTATAAGTTTGTCAAAGATGGGATCAAGCATATGCTTGTGACCATTAATGAGGAAGAGACAGCGGAAACAAGTGGGACAAGAGTGTTACTAATGGGAGGAAAACAATTTTTGAAATAGATTGAAGACAATAAAGTAGGCTATGTTGTTGTAAGAAGAGAAAAGATGGTGTTACTACACATAGAGGTGTCACATTTTCCTACAGAAATTCAGCAGATGCTGCAGGAGTTCAGCAATATAGTAGTGGATGACTTGCCAGATAAACTGCCTCCCAAGAGAAGTATAAGTCACCATATTGAATTTATAACCGGAGAAAGTTTACGAAATAAGGTAGCATATTGGATGAGCCCCAAAGACAATGAGGAGATTAGAAAATAGGTGTAGGAATTGCTAGATAAGGGGTTGATAAGGGAGAGTTTGAGCCCCTATGCAGTTCTAACAGTTCTCGCTCCCAAGAAAGGAGGAGAATGGCGACGTGCCTAGATTCGAGGGTCATCAATAAGATTACCATCCGGTACAGGTTTCCACTTCCAGGGATGGACGGCATGATGGACTATCTCAGCGTGGTAGCATATTTTTCGAAGATTGATTTAAAGAGTGGGTATCATCTGATTCGAATCCCAGAAGGGGATTAGTGGAAGACAACCTTCAAAACTAATGACTGTATGAGTGGCTCGTAATTCCATTCAGACTGAGCAACGCACCCAGTACCTTTATGCGATTAATGAACAAAATTCTGAAAGAATTCATGGGGAAGTTTGTAATAGTGTACTTGGATGATATATTAATTTTCAGCAAGACGAGGAAGGAACACTTTCGACATGTTCAAAATGTGCTGGAAATATTACAGCAGAATAAGCTACTGATAAATCTGAAAAAGTGTACTTTTCTGCAAAAAGAGTTCGTTTATCTGGGTTTTGTGATTGTATAAAATGAGTTGAAGATGGACCCAGAGAAGATTGCCGCAATTGTTAACTGGCCATCCCTGAAAAGTCTGTTTGAGGTACATAGCTTTCATGGGCTGCCAAGTTTTTACCAAAGATTTATAAGAAATTTCAGTGAAATCTGCGCACCTATGTTGGATACTATAAAGAAGGAAAGACAATGTTTTCGTTGGGCCGAGGCAGCAGAGAGGAGTCTTCACTTACTAAAAAATAAGATCACAGAGAGATCGATCTTGAGATTGCTAGATTTTAAAAATCTTTTTTCAGGTTCGCTGTGATGCAAGCGATACAGCCATTGGAGCTGTACTTAGCCCAGAAGACAAACTTGTTGCACTTTTTAGCGAGAAGTTGAATGAAAGCAGGAAAAAGTATTCATCCTACGACAAGGAATTCTATGCCATCATCCAAGCATTGAAGCATTGGAGACACTATCTGCTGGGGAATGAATTTGTTTTATTATCGGATAATTCTGCACTCCAATATGTGATGCAACAGCACAAGCTGAATCACAAGCATGCTAAGTGGGTTGAATATTTCTAGAGTTTCACCTTTGTGTTGAAACACATCAGCGGGCAGGCCAACAAGGTGGCAGATGCGTTCAGTAGAAGATCCTTACACTTGCAGGAGAGTACAATACAAGCGCTGCGCTTTGAGCACTTGAAAGACTCGTATGAGACTGACACGGATTTCAAGGAGGGTTATGAAGCGTGTCAGAATCCTTTGGTAAGGAATAATAGTGTGTGGTTGGACTATAATTTGCAGGAGAAGCTGTTTTTTAGAGTGTTGGCATTATGATGCATATGTTGTACTTGATGGAAACCCTCTCATAGAAGATCATCTCACTTGTATACACTCAGATGAATCTACAGAAGAAATATCAGATGTGACAGAGTGCATGGGCTACCGGACAGCAAAAAGGGATCAGATGACAGTTCACAAGTAAGCTTTGCCATCAAGTCCAAAGGGGGAGATTGTTGGCATTATGGCTAAAGTGTTGTCCTTGATGGCAACCCATTCAGGTGATAGATCACAGTACCTCAAGTTAGCAGCAGAGATTCATGATCAGCTATCAAATATTGAAGAAAATAAGGGGTACGCAGGTACACCTTACAGAAGGTGCGTACATGCAGGCCGGTGTTACATAAAGTGCATACTTACCCATAGTTATCCCATTCAGGAGGTGCATAACCCCAGTTCACTTACTTCAAGGCAGAGAAAAGCACACGTGGGGTTTCTTATGTTTAACTCTTGGTATTTAGCCGATGAAATTGTGTTATTATGGTTTTGGCTTGTGGTATTGATCCATGATTTGAGAAAGAGCTTGCCTATATAAAGCAAAGGAGATCATTTGGCTTGAGTATGCTTTTGGGTTGAAAATCTTATGTGAACTAGATCTGAAATACTATGAATCTCTTGGGAGTAATGTCTAGATCTAAATGAGGCGAATCTACTGATATATTGAGATCACTTCGGTGCATGATCAGATCTATAGATCTAATAGTCTGGGTTATTCTTGAAGTCTTGAAATTATCTATACCCGGAGGTACGCAGGTCGAGTGAAAGAAAAGTGTAGAGGTATGTAGGCACAGAAGCGTTGCAGGTGCGCAGATATGTAAGACCAGAAGCGCTGCAGCTGCGGAGGTGTGCAACGCCATAGAAGGCGTAGGTAAGGAGGTCCGCGACACCACAGGAGGCACAGCTGCGGAGGTGCGCGGCGCCACAGGAGGCACAACTGCGGAGGTCCTTGGCGCCAGATGAGGCGTAGCTGCAGAGGTGCACGATGCCATAGGAGGTGTAGCTGCGGAGGTCCGGGGCGCCACACGAGGCTCAGCTGCGGAGCTGCACATTGCCACAAAAGGCGCAGCTATGGGGGTGCGCGGCGCCGCATAAGGTACAGGTGCGGAGAATCCGCAGGCTCGGAGCTAGTGGAAGTTGTGGTCCCTGCTTGAAATTTGTTTTTAACTATTCTGTAGGGTTTTGGGTGCATAACTGATGGTTGGTTACTGGTATTGAGTTCAAATAGCAGCATGATTAATGACTTATCTCTATGTACTAGATCTGGTTGATAACTCCCATAATATCATTGTATGTGTATGGATCTGGTGATTGGGTGATTCAGAAGTTTGTTTGATTATGTGCTTCAATGTTATTGCTGGGTCTAGTATGAAAATTGGATGAAACGTGGCCTTTTAGATTATTATGTGCTGTGCTTCAGTGTATCCAGTATGAAAATTGATGAAACGTGGTACCTGGAGGAGAGAAGATTATAGGTCAGCACCTATGTACTAATATCTAAGCTAGTACAAGAGCTAAAGGAAATCGTTGGAGCATTGTAGCAGGTAGCAGCCTGCGTACTAGTAAATGGATCAGCTAGTACAAGAGCAAAGGGGGTTGTACCTCCCGAACTGGTATAAGACTACACCAGTACAAATATTGTCAAAGGATTTTCTTATTAAGAAGAAGATTGAGACGACTTGCAGTAGGTGGTTTTCTCCCGCGTTGGATTTCCACCTTATATCATGGTGTTCATGTGTGTGCCTTATGTGTGATGATCTATTTTATGTCACTGCATCTGTTAACTGATAATATGGTTGATAATGTTCTAATGCACTCATTGAAGATCAATTAACTTAATCATAAGAAGTTGTGGAAGTAGCATATATGAATCTGGTTATGGAAATGAAAAAGTTTTATTAATGTGATAATACTGATTCACCCCCCCCTCTCAGTATTATTTCCAACACCCTTGGGACACCAAAACGAGTGAAAATATCCTCAAAAAGAAATTGAACAACTGCATTTTTAGTAGAAGAAGACAGTGCTTTCGCTTCTACCCACTTAATAACATAATCAGTACAAACCAGTATATACTTCTTTTGCTTTGATGGTGGATTGATTGGTCCAACTAAATCTAGAGCCCATTTCTCAAAGGGTTCGATGCATACCTGAGGCTGTAGAGGCATTTCATTTGAAGGAGTTGGTTTCCCAACTCTTTGGTTGTTGTCACACCTTCTAACATACTGCTTTGCATCTTTAAAGAGAGAAGGCCAATAATATCCTAGAGAAAGGATTTTATAGGCTATCCTCTTGTCAGCAAAGTGCCCGCCACATGGTTCATCATGACATGCCTTAAGGATGTCAGGCATTTCATCTTCCCG
>APFE030521362.1:3182-27610 GCA_000404065.3 Pinus taeda | reverse complement strand
TTTGTGTTAATAAATTAGGATTTTTGGCCTAAATCACTACAGGAAGTCTCAACAACCTGTAAATGGCTTATCGTTTGACATGTGGCATGGCAGCCAGGTCAGAGCAAAAGGCATGGGCAAAAAGAGGAATGTCCAAGCATGGACAAGCACCTATCCCGCAGTGGAAACATCCCTTCTATATGCACGGTCAACGCTTAGTCAACTCTGGCATGTTGGCACAAAGGCAGCAACAACACTCAGTTTTAGTCCATTTGATTTTTAAGTTGTTTCCTAGTTTTTAATATGCGTAAGTAGGATAGGAACATCTCTGCGTTTTTACAAAAGCAGCAACAGCCGCCCATGGATAAACATCCATTTTTCAAAGGATGTAATGTATGTAATTAAAAGACTGAACCGGGTTATATGTTCGTTTACCTTACCTAGCTACCTACCTTTTGGATATTGCAGACTGTTACGTTTTACATTGTCGCTTCAGAACAGAGCTTTTGGTTTTAATATAATATTGCGTTACAATCTCTGTGCATTGCTTAATACTGTGATCGTGGTGTGATTATCTCGGTGTGCCAAAGACGCGGACGGGCCCTGCGTGCATGGTATACCGACATTTTATTTACGTTTGCATTGTGATTTTAATTTCATTTTGCAGTCAAGCGTTTGAATGGTATTTGAATTCGATGCTCAGATATTTGATTGATGCTTACGTTGTGTTTATGAATGCGTTATTAGATTTCTGTGCATGTGCTTGAACAAACCCTCATCTGGATTGTGAATTGCATCCCGTAAAGGATTCGATCCAGGGTTATTTGTAAAACACTGATATGGACGATGTTTATGAGTTTTCCTTTGCATGCTTTCAATAAGTATTCATGACTGTTGAGTGACATTGAACAGGGGTTTCATGTTGGTGTCTCTGTAAGGAGACCGAAGCCTTTAAATCTAGTGATGCACAGCATGTTATGGATGGCGTTTTAATTGTTAATAGCATATGGTTTGATGCTTAGTTAAAGCTTTGATTGATAGTTTAACAATAGATTTAATCTCAGCACTATACTTAGGAATCATAGGTTTAAAGTAGATCCTTTATGCTTATATATTTTAGGTACACACCTCTAAGTATACGCACCCTGGTTGAAAATTAATTTAGACCAATCTAGCACCCTAGATAGGACACTACAGACTCTATCGTGCTTTTCTCTCTCCACGCTTGCAATTCGCGGAGCTTTACAACAAGATTGGGTCAAAATTGGGCTTTGGGCCCCAAAAAATACCTTGGGGGGGATTCCATGCCCAACAGCCCCCCAACAGAAACATCGTGACTCACTGTCGAGTCACTCTATCAACACGGTGATCTTTGCATGGAGTCCCTCCAACTATTCTTGAACTACACAGAGGCAGTGCGTTGCTACTTGGTTGATCTGTTGCATATGTTGTTCTGAGACCTTTGTGTCTGGAGTACTTCTTTTATTTAGTGTGTGCATCCCCTGTACTTGTGCGAACTTTACTTCTATGTCTGTCGTGATGGTGAAGGCCTCGTCAATCCAAGGCTGGATGCACACTTTTAGAACTACCTCATTATGTCGTGCCACACCCACCTGCTCTTTCAATGCTTTAGCCTATTGCATCCTCGCAAGCTGATGGGTGAGGACCACTGTCTATGCAATTCCTCAGACACTATCATACTATTGTTGGAGTCCTCGTGACTCTGTCTCTAAGTGCTGGATGTTGGGGTCATCCTGTAGAGTTGTGAGGACCTCAAGTGATTCTTCCAATATGTTGGTGCAGTCTCGCACTGCACCTCCAATTTCCTCCAATCCTGTTGTGATATCTCTAGCGTGTTGTTCTCTAAATTTTAGGGGAGTGGATGGTTGCACCTTTAACCATAGATTGATTTGAAGATTTCGCTCTAGCTAAACCTTGGTTGTTTTTTCTCTAGCCTCGCAGAATCCTACTGCTAGCTTGTGGATCCGCACCTCCACTGGTAGATTTGCTAGGATGGCTAGCTCCGAGACATTTCGACAAGCATCAGCTATCACCTGCACCAGCTGTTGATTTTGCGACACCAATTCATCGCGTTGCAAGCTGATTTGTTCCATATTTATCTTTTTGTCACTGAGGACTTGGAGCACGCGACTCTCCCTAGTGCGTAGCACTGTCATTATCACATCCTGCAATAGATATAATGTCTCACGTAGAAGGGCAACTAGATTAACACCGAGACCTTTCATCGTCCTAACCAAAAATCTGTCGGCCTCATTTGATGTCACTAGAGCCCCTTTTGGCAACACTATTATGTTTATCATCCGTGCATGCAACATCTGCTCTGCTGCCGTGGATTCGAGGTTGGTTGAAAGGGTACAAACCTAAGGGGGGCACACCTATAATCCCTACAACTATGCTCTGAGGGCCCCCAACACATTCTGGTGCTCCTGCATGAAATCCTGGAGAGCCTCATTTGTGACATCATGCACCGTCTCGCCGATGTCATGCAGATCACCCTCGGTTAGGGTGATTGAGTCAATGGACAATTTCGAAGCCTTAACCTTCTTTCGCAATCCTGCTGGTTCTGCTAGGTGTTGGTGCTTCAGCGATGTGGTCGTGGTTCGTGGGTCCACGCCTCCTTCTTCTATTTCTGTTTCCTCTATTGTCTGCCCTTGTGAAGGCGTTGTTTGGCCCTTGTGCCTTCACACTGCTTCCTATGCTGCTGCTTCCTGTGATGCTACTGCTACTGTGGCCTTTTCCTATTCGGCTAATTTCTGCGTCACTTTCTATGCTACCCGCACTTCGACTGCTGTTGTTTCCCTCCTCCTTTTCTCAGCCAACTGTGCAATGCCCAACTTGGCATCATCTTTCTTCTTTGGCGCTGCCGACCTCTTGAGTTTTGTAATGTCTGGGCGCGCCATTCCGGAGGCCATGCCTCAAGACATTGAAAATGGCATCGTCAATGGCTACAAATGGTAGCTTTATCCACTGATTCATCAGATCCTTGAGCGCCTTGATATATATGTTATACATGTCTACCTTAAATTCTACAAAACTCTATAGACTGTTGTAAACCGTGGGCAACAACCATGGCTTACGGTTGATCCACATTCAGATGTTCATCTCCATGAGCACCCAAAAGATCTTGTGGTCACATATCCTTGTAGCATCCTTCGTGGCCCAGAGTGAAGCGTACTTCGCGGCCTTTGGTAAATCTCTGTCAATTATGGGGAATTGACTGTCCTCCGATAATTCCCTTGCTACGAGCATTATGGAAAGCAACAGCCATGCATAGTGGAAGGTTTTACCTTGCTCCTGGGCTTCGCAGCAATTCTCTAAGAATTTTGCGCAGAGGAATTCAGACCAGTTAAATTGGACCCCCTCTGAACACTGCTTGGCCAGTGTGACCACCGATGTTACACAGTAATTTGTCACCGTTTGTCACCGTCCCTGTTACCCCTCTCCTACATCTTGGAGGAACCATTCCGGGACTTGTGAGAAGTGACAAGATTTGAAACCACTTGCCTTATTATCCTCTAAACATGAGCTTCATATGCCCTTAAGACATCTCCTGCTCATTGCCCCTAAAAATAGCCCTTTTTGCATTAGCGCTGGTGCCTTGTGTTATGCCCGAACCAATGGGGAAAATCCTAAAGAAAGGGTGCGCTATTGGCACTCTGTCTCAGAGTCGCAATCGCGCCAACTAGTTTGGGCAAAATTCTCAACCACTCAAACCTCCGAAGTTTCTATCCACCTCATTCACCAAACAGTTTCCAAGTTGAGTGAGGATGGTTTGGCTTCGAATCTCCTTAGATGGAAAGTTGTTTGCCACCATTCCATGGAAGTTTCCAAGTGATGAAGCCAAATCCATGCTTGTGGGGGATTGACCTTATCTCTTCCTTCTCCTCTATAAAAGCTTGTTCTCTTGGCTTGAGCAAGCTAGTTCTAGTTCTAATAGATTTGACTCTTGTGGCAATACTTGTGCTGAAAGGAAGACATCAAAAGGTTGGAGTTGCAAGAAGCCTTCTTTGTATCGGCTTTCCCTAAGTAAGGAGACTTTGTCACTAAAGAGAGAGAGAGCTTGTCCCTCAACCCTTCAAGCTTTTGCAAGACTTGTGTAGCTGAGCACCCAGCCAAAGGAGGACTTGACGTCAGGACGCTGGTTGTATTCTCCTTTGTTGAATTATTAATAATAGATGACTATCATTATGGTTCCATTCTCGTTGTACTTGTAATGGTTGATGTTGAACTATATCCTTTCTGACTGATGTATAATTGCATATATTAGATTTCACGCTTGTGTTTGTGTTGTTCTCTTTGTGTGCAGGTGTCCATTCACGTGGATAGTGGAGGATCGTGACCGGCCAAGGCAAAGGAACGTGGGCGACGCCTCTTCTACAAACTAAAGCGTTGGATCTCAAGTAGGTCTTCATCACCTACCTTTTATTTGCAATTAGGAACTTGCGTGATAGCATTGTTTGATTGTTGCTAGACCCATTCTGGGCTAGTAGGGATCACCTCTATCTGTAGAGGGGATTTACCTCTCCAACACCTTGGGTTTAATATTATTCCCTTGGGTTTTTAGTATTAATCCCTTGGGTTCATAATATCAATCCCTTGGGTTTATTAATATGAGGGTTCATATTCCTAGGGTATAATATTATTGATGGGGTTTATAATATTAATCTTTGGGTTTAATATAAATCCATTGGGTTTATAATCATAGTCAACCATGGTCCAATGTCAAATTGTGACAAAGATTTTCTCAATATGGAAATCAACCAATGTCGCATTCTAACAAGGATTGTCTCAATATGAAAATCAACCATGGTCAACCATGTTCCAACATCACATTGTGACAAATATTTTTTCGATATGAAAATCAACCGTGGTAAACCATGGTCACATTGTGACAAGATGGTCTCTTGTTCCAACGTCACATTGTGACAACCATGGTCATCCACGGTCATCCATAGTTCAACGTCGCATTGTGACAAATATTGTCTCAATATTAAAATCAACCATGGGCAAACATTGTCCAACACCACACTGTGACAAAGGTTGTCTCAATATGAAACTCAATCATGGTCGACCATAGTCCAATGTCGCATTGTGACAAAGATTGTGTCAATATGAAAATCAAGTGTGGTCAACCATGGTCAACCATGGTTTATAATATCAATCTTAGAGTTTAAATATCTTGGTTTTATAATATATATCCCTTGGTTTTAATACTATTCCCTTGGGTTTTTAGTATTAATCCCTTGGGTTTATAACATCAATTCGTTGAGTTTACTAATCTAAGGGTTGATATTCCTTGGGTATAATATTACTCATAGGGTTTATAATATTAATTTTTGGGTTTAATTTAAATCTATTCGGTTTATAATCATTGTCAACCATGGTCCAACATCACATTATGGCAAATTTTTTCTCAATATTAAAATCAAACATGGTCCAACATTGCATTATTACAAAGATTGTCTCCATATGGAAATCAATCATGGTCAACCATGGTCCAACGTCACATTGTGACAAAGATTGTCTCAATATGAAAGTCAATCATGGTTAACCATGATTGTTTTAGGGTTTACATACCTTGAGTTTATAATATTGATTCCTTGGGTTTAGTATTATTCCCTTGGGTTTATTATTCCCTTGGGTTTTTAGTATAAATCCTTTGGATTCATTATTTCCTTGGGTTTATAATATCAATCCCATGGGTTTATTAATATAAGGGTTCATATTCATAGCGTAAAATGTTTTTTTTTCCACTGGAAAAATCGTAATTTTATTCATTATGAGTAAAATTACATGTTGTAGATGCTGTAATAGCATTGCTGTAACAAAACTTGTCCTGCAAAACAGGAGCTAATATCAATCAAACAGTCTATCTATGCTTTCCTACCCTTCTTTTTTTCCACTTTCCGCCAACCTTCATTGTTTGGCGGAGCTGTTACAATAATCATTTGAGCTTCATTTGTGGCAGCCATGAAGTCCTTTTCAGAATCTGTGCTTGTTGGTGAGTAAGCTCGTTTGTTGCCTCCAATTTCCTGTCCGGAGTTTTCATATTGTTGCTGTGGGAAATTTGCATTTGGATCTGTTGCTCCTTCAATCAGATTTCCATGATTCTGTAGGTGGTGTGGATAACTTTCTTTGCTAATTTCTGTATCATTCCTTTCGTCTTCATTTTCTTGTAGAATGCTGGTGGTTTCTGCATTGTTTTCCACTTCTATATCCTCTGCGCTTGTGGCTGTAAACTGCCATCCTTTCTGCTTTGGTGTTTGTCTCCTTCTCCTATCTTTTTTGTTTTGTGGGCATGCACTCTGAAGATGACCTGTATGTCGACATATGCGGCAGCGAAAGGCAGTGTTTTCATAATCCAGTGGTTGTGCCCATTGTTTTCCATTGTGGATTAGAAGGATGTGCTCTGGTAAACCTTGACTGAGGTCTACTTCCACACATATCCTGGCAAATGTGAAGATATCCTTGGATAGGCGATCTTCATCTATTTTTATAAAAGATCCCAGGGTATTGCCTATTCCTTCCAGAACTTTGTAGTGCCAGAAATGTATAGGTAGGTTAAACAATTTTACCCAAACTGGCATTTTGGTGACCACCATGCTGTTTGGATCGAAATCCGGGGACCAAGATTTAACGAAGAGGCCAGCGTTTCCCCAAAACCATGGACCCTCGTTCAAGGCATAATCTTTGTCTTTTATGGTGTCGAATTTGACAATAAAGAATCCCTTTGAGCAGAGGTGGATATCACAGTTTTCTGTCCATATGGAGAAGATCCATTGACGGAGGGCTTCCGGTTTGGGCCAAAATCCATTGAACCTGCATATCACTGCTTTAGTTGAATAATCAGCTTGTATTTCATTTACCTCTGGGATGGAGATTGTTAATGCAGGATTCTGTGTTGTCTGCTCAACAATGTATGTCCCTGGTGCTGTAGCTTGCTGTTCTGGTTTCTTTTGTGGTTCCATCTTCCCTTTGACTGCATCTTTGAAGGAAGCAGGTCCTCTTGAACTTGAGCCGGGGCAGCCTCCGCGCAATCTTGTGCTGAGACAGATGGTAGAGTCCTTTGCTATACCATATTCCATTAGTTTGTACCCCTCCTGTATTACCTTCCCTGCATAGAGGAGGAGCTGTTTGCATGGTGGTATTCCAGTTTTTTCATGTATCCTCTGTTTGAGGATTTCTGTTGCCTCCCATTTCCCTATTTCAATGCAGATTGTGTTCCCTCCCATGGATTTAATAAAGAGAGGGCTTTTTTTATCTTCAATCGTCTTTTCCAGTGGGTGTATTTCCAGATCTGGCTTGAGTAGGGGTAGATCTGTTCTACAGTGGTCTAGATCTGAGAGCCTATAGCCCAATCTGTGCCCAGAACTGATAAAGAGATTGTTTTTTGTCTCTTCCCGCGCATTCACTGTATATGCTGTTTGATTCTTTAGCTCTTCCCTCGTACTCGGCTCGTCTCTTTGTTCCCTGTGTCGATTATGGGATTCAGATCTATAGAGTATTTTCTTGTTATCGCAGGTCCGGTTGCGTTGATTGTCGATCCGTTCTGTTCCAGTATGCCATACTGAATATTTCAAGGAGTCCATACCTAGTCTCTCGCCCCAGGTTTGGTCTTCGAAAGATCTGTTTGGGGACTGCCAGAATGTATCAGATCGGGCTCGAATCTTTCCGAAAGGGGTTGGTGGACCAGTCTGCCGGATCAAATTCCTGTAGACACAGGCACTGCTACCTATCCAGAGCGTAATCCAAGAAGGGGGTCTTTTTATAGTGCGCGGATCTAGGTTATGGATCCCGTGGCTCGATCTGAGCTCCATGCCACGGATCCAGTAAAATACTGCCCCATCTGGGCTCAATGGCGTTTGCTCGGGTTGATTTTCAATGAGATCTGCAGCCTGTAGAGACAGATTCGGGTTCTGATGAGCAAAATTTTTGAGAATTCGTTTTCTTACCTCCAGGGTTTTGTCTCCATGGGGTTCTAGTCCTCGGATCTGTATCAGCATACCATTGCATATCAAAGCACGGTGATTGTAGGTCTTTCGCTCTGCTTCCGGATGTGCTTCGCATGCATTTACATTGTTTAATCTGCTGGATGCCAGATCTAATCGTTGTTCTGATCTCGATCTGCCCCAGAAACCCTCTTTTACCTGTGGAGCGTTTGTCAGGTACAAGGTTCTGAACTTTCCCGTCGCCGCTCTCACCGATCTCGATGCCTCAGGATCGAATCTCGCTGTTTTAACGCCTGTTGCCTCCATCGCTCCGCGTCAGAAATTCACCCCTTTTTTAATTCCTCTAGTGGTGTAGCTTTCATAGCGTAAAATGTTATTCATAGGGTTTATCATATTTTTCCTTGGGCTAAATATAAATCCCCTGAGTTTAATTAATTAACAATAATTAATATAAATTATAAAAAAAAAACAATAATTAATTATTATATATATAATTAAAATGATATTAAATTTAATAAAATAAAAATATAATGAATTAATATAGTAGTAATATTAATTAATAAAATATCAAAATATTTATAATAAAATAATAACTTTAAAAATGTTTTTAATAAATTATTATAAATTAAAAAAATAAAAATAATAAAATAGATATATAAATAATATATAATAATATATATATATATTTATAAAAGAAGTTAAATTATAATATTATTATTAATTATTATTATATTTATATTATTATATTTATTATTATTAATATTTTATTATATTATTATTTTAACATTTGAATTTGAATATTATCATTAATATTTGATCTATACCATTAAAGTTTACTCGCATTTTTTAACCACATTTACTAATGTGGTTGTGCATGGGATTGATATACGCCTTTAACCACATTTTTTAATGTGGTTGTGCTAGCTTTATTCATATGAAAAATATTACGTAAGGTGCCTACGTACATGTAAATTAGAGGATTGATGTCCTTCCTAAATAGTCCAAAAAATGGAGCAGAAAAGACATTTCAATGTATGTCAAGTGTTGCTAACAAAAATCTTACATATATGCCTTCAAATTTTCAAAAGTAGTTTTCAACAAAAAATTCTCTATAGCCCCTGTGCGTACGATCAAATTAAGCTTCATTCTATTCTTATTAGTTATGTTATCCATTAATGTACTCCTTTCAAATGTTATTAATTATAGTTATATAAGATTTCATGGTAGAATTACGAGTTGGTAAGAGAAATCCTATTTTGACAAATATCAGATAAATAAGAAAGTAACTAGCATTTGCATCAAGAGGTGCAAAGGAATGATGATAAGAGGAGTGGGCAATGTGGAAGACGATAATCAAGCAAAATATATGGACAATGAAATATAATGCTAGGTGTGCGAGAATTGGATGGAAACGAGGACGTAGATTAGGAGATTGCATGGGATTTGGAGTTTATTAGGTGCATGTCAAGATTCAATTGTTCCATGTGTCACATTCTAATTATAGAGAGGGAAATGAAAATTAGGCTTTGTGATTTGTTGGGGTGAATAGTGTTTGCCCACCCCAACCCCTTAGTGAAACAACTATTGGTGTAATAACAACATTAATATGATATGGTATTGTAATCAACCATAAAAGTTAATATTAATTGTCGTCAAATGCGAAAGGGAAATGAATTTGTGAAGAAAGATGCATGAAGCACCATCTAACGAGGTACTGCTTCAGAAAAACTCTCAGAGATTTTTTCTTCTTCTTCGAGTAGACTAAAAATCGGATAGGGGTAATGAAAGTGATTTGTTTCTTAAGAAAACATCACAGGTAGGTATTTTATTGGTTGAGACTGAGGTACAAATTTGAATGCAAATTCCATGTTGTAGGAAGCTTTACTTAGCAGGGTGAGAAGAGATGCGCTAATACTAGGCACTCACATGTTTTTGGAGGTAACAAGGTGGCCCTTCCCAACCAAATGCACCATTAAACAATGAATAAAATTCAAATGGTGGAGATCCGCTAGACTAATGAAAACTCTGACTAATTACTTGCTCTTCGACAACCACTCTTTGTACACATCCAATACTCTGCTAAGGTTTTCCACATTAATCTCAACCACTGCTTCGTTTGTGCTCTCTCTATGGGGTTGGGGTGGGTGGGAAATGGCCACTCAAACCAATCACAAAGCCTCATTTTCATCTTCCTCCATCGAATTAGAATCGAACATGTGGAATAATTGAACCAAGATGTGCATCTGATCAATTCCAAATCCCATGCAATCTCTTCCCGATCTCTATCCTCATTTTTGTCTAAATCCCACACAACTCACATTATATCTCATTGTCCATATATTTCACTCGATTATTTCCTTCCACATTCCCTCACTCCTATTGACTTTCTTTTGCACGTGTAAGTGTAATTGCTAGTATATAAATACTTGGATAGTTATAGATTTTTTGGTTTTCTACAATGTCAATTTATAAAAAATGGTGACTATTTGATTCCCTATACAATTACTACAACTTAATTAAGGCAATGTCATGAAATTAATAAAATATTTACTTCTTTTCATAACTTATTTAAGGTAATGTCATGAAATCAATAAATATTTATTTCACTTATTTTTCATTAATTGTTAATGTACACTTATCATGAGCACTCAGAAAGTTGATTTTTTTTTTTAATTTCCATACTACCGTAAAAAATAAAAGTCATTACAGTCATCAATTTCTCTTGACAGGCAACAAGTATTTGAAATTCCAACCCTGCCTCTTTCCAAATATTTTTTGTCTCAATTTTACTGTCACTTAATAGCTTGATATCTTAATTAGATTAATATTAAGGATGTTTGATGAAAATTAGCTATGTAACTTTGGTACCCATAAGTTGACATGCTTCCAAAATGTGTCCAAGAATGATATATTTTTCCTTCATAGTACATTCAAACACAAGTGCACTCTGAGAATAATATGTACAAGGACATATCTATCAATTAACCCCAAACTCTAAGTCGATGATTGCGCTAGACTCCTAACTTATCTCAATTGATGAGTTTGCACTTCTTGGAAATATAATTTGTTGGGTTGAATGTGGTTTGCCCTTTTTAGAGCCACAATGAAGACAATGTATACAGGTAAAGCAGGAAGAGTGAGACCAAATCCATTTGTCTACACATTCCATGTGGAAGCCATGGTTGCAGCTCAAAAACACTCTCACACCTTCTCCTGCCATGAATTCTGCCAAGTAGATAACAAACTCAGTTGGAAGTTGTGGCACAACAGATTTGCCATAAACGAGAGACAAGAGAGCCTTTATGGGTTTGTCGTTCATGCTAGTATTATCTCATTTGGTGGCCATATGATCATGGCATGACCTCCGAATGTTGTCCCATCAAATGATTAAATCTAACCCCAGAGATATGGTAGAACAAGATGAAAAACGAGAGTGCTTTATGTCATAGGAGGTGTAACACTGAGCATATATTAAAGCCTAATTTAATACAAAAATATTGATTCCACAAATTTCAAGGCAAAATAACACTGGAAATAAAAATTCATATGAACGTGACCTTTGCACTGATATAAATTGTTTCAGTAATTAAAAGCATAGCGTGTGAGCAAGGTGGCATGTTTAGATGTTATTTACACCTATAGAGTTGCTAACATGGCTTCGTCATGAATGACAAACAAACTTCACATATTCTCACACCTTCAAACACAGTGATTGGGCTAACATCAACCTTCTGGGTTAACCGTCTCCGGGAGAGGTGCCATTGGCTTGACTTGACTTTTCATTAGAAAAATAAAAAAATAAAATCATCAAATATAATTTTTTGATTAATGATTAATGGATTGAGATTTTTACTTTTGAACAAAATGGAAATCCATACTTATTTAGTATTTTCTTTTAGCCCATTTGTATTAACAAGGTCCGCAAGTGGCAGTAATCCCTGCCGGGCCTGAAATCACTGAATAAAAATGTTGCCTTCATTGTGAGGCGCTGGGCACTTCGCTTCCACCATTTTCATCACAATGTCAATTTCTTGCACTGAGCCCGATGACCAAATATAAAAGTGGATTGTTGTATTAAAATTAATATGTAAATTAATTACATATTATAATTGTAAATTAGCAATCATCCCATAAATGCAAATTAACAAGTATGAATCGCCAACAACAATAATGATGGCGGGAGTAATATATGCTCATAGACTCATATTATGTTAAAACGTAAGTGATATATGCTCACAGACTCATATTATGTTAAAATGTAAGTGATATATGCTCACAATATTCACCATAGCTATGTTATATATTAAATGAAATAAGAATTCTTTTGGTAAGCAAATGAAATACGAAATATTTAATTTAAAAGTTAAATATACGTATAAGGTTAATACTACATATTATTGATCAAGTTAATTTGATGTTTTGTTAATATAGTATGAAGTAAACCATTTACATTGTCTCTTTACGATTTGGATTGGATTATATTTCACATTAGATTAATATATGAAAACTATTGTCGATGGGAATGAATAGGACTAAGTTAGTATTATTTTGCTCTTTCTGCTTTAGCTAAAGTCTGTCTCTTGTACCTTGGCAATGGATTAACGTTTTTATATTTGAAAGAAACAGGAAAATATAGGGAGTTTGTGTATTCATACTTCCTACTAAAAAAATATGTCACAGATAATACTGGCATAGATACGTTTCAATTTGCCATTACTGCAACTTATTATTAATTATGATATCACCATAGAAATGTATTTTCATTGCAACGACGCTCCGCATTGCATGTTATAACAATTATACTTCGTCCAAGATAATCTCGGTAAAAAAAATATATTAAATATTCATTGCTCTTAATATTAGTTATAAAGTGCCTAGATAAATCACCACTTGTTAGTCGATATTTATTTATTAGCTACCGCATGTCTTACCACATACACGTTAGTGAATATTTCTGTGTATAACTTACCACGATCTCCCATCCAATAGGTTTAAACAACGATGCGAGGTTTACTAGCGAGGTTAAAGAACATAGTAACCCTAGAAACACAGTAACCCCATTGATAAGACTCATAATTAGTGTGTAATTCCACTGTTTTAGAAGACGTGAACAGGTAAGACAGAGGTGCTTTCCAATCTATCGACATAATGTTCAGAGCTTCGAAGTTGGGAAATCTTGCTATTATCATACGTTTGGCGTTTAGAGCTAGGCAATCTCACTGTTATTTGCAAAATTTGTTGTTTATAATACATTTGGCATTCATAGCTAGTGAATCTTACTATTTATGGATACATTTGGCGCATATGGAGCAAAAGTAACATGGTTTCCAGACTGTCAAATGAATTATATCCCCTTGCCTCTCCAGGAAAGAGCGAGCCAAGAGCTATACTGCAACTAAGAGAAGTATCATGCATGTGGGGTGGCTTTATGTTTCACACCATTGACCAGGGAATAGGCACAGAGAAGAGATAGATACAATATTGTTCTATATTTTCTCTGCAAGATGAAAAACAGAGCATACAGTCATTCATGTCAATGTATTTATCAATTTCAAATGGGATAGGGATACAAACCCAATTAAAGTCCCTCCCCCTTCTCCAAGCGATATTGCTGGGGCAAACGGAACTATCCCAACTGCTTAGCCTCTGGGATGGACACGCCCCACGGCAACACCATAGGCAGATCTCTGCAGAGCCTCGTCAAACGCCTGCCTATTATGGCCGTGCGACACGTTGGACATGCAAAAGAGACAGAGGTAAAGACATTGGGTATGCAAGAAGGACGAGAGGTAGGCAGGTGGTAAAATTGTGGGCCCACGAAATTTTGCATGTTTGAAATGTATTTTTGTATTATAATTTTTTTTGCATGAGTTCTTCACTTGTGTATATACCCCATCTGACTGAATACATACATCAGACGCACACACAAAAACTAGTCAAACATTAATTATGTTTTCCTTCAGACACCTGCCTGTTAGCTTGCCTGAATTAGCAATCGGAGCCGTAATTTGGATCAGAGGAGAATATGCAATCGTAGGGGATCTAAATGAATGAATGAATGATCGAGAACTGACCATGGTATTGGAGAATGGTGTTTCATAATAATAGCAAGGGCAAGGACATAGCTCAAGTGGCTGCTGAAAACGCAATTGGAGCCATAGGCCGCGGTTACGACATTACCAACAATCTCAGGTTATCGTATTTGAAAGAGGATTCCCGTCTGATCGAGCTAGACTATGACCGCATTGCAAAGGGGATTCCCGTCTGATTGAGCTAGACTGTGACCTCAAGCATGAAGCCGTTCTGCCCGGAAACATTATCGTTCCCATTGTATCCAAAGCCATCAAATGCGACAAGGGGGAGCACATGCGTTACAGGTCTGATGTCCTGTCCTTCTAGCAGGTGGGTTATGTTCTGGAACTTATTTTCTTTTTTCAATATTGTTGAATTCTGGTGCTCTTGGTGTTTGAGTAATTTCTTTTGGGCGAACGTGGTTTTGTAAATGCCCCATGCGTGGTATTGTTGTGTGGGTTTGGTTTAGAGTGGTCATTTTGTCAACCTAAAATCCATAAGTCTGTAATCATTTGTCAACCTGTGTAATTGCCCGCACCAAAGACTTGTGTAATTGTCCGTATTGTTCTATATTTTCCCTGCAAGATAAAAAACAGAGCATACAATCATTCATGTCAATGTATTTATCAATTTCAATAGGAGGGTTTTACAAGATTGGTTTTAATAGTTTACCAAGAGGGTGTCACTGATTACGACTCCCAGCGTTGGAGTTGCATAGCACAACATTGTGAAGAGATGAAGCATCTCTATTGCTCGGACCTGTGACAGACCGAGGTGCTTTGAAAGGAATAAGGGGAGGATTGCCTTGAGGCCATGGAAGGAAAATCTCTCACAGAACTCATTCTAGATTATGAATTTGATGGAGGGTGGGAAGAGCCTTAAACCTTCGAAAGTTGAAGAAGAATGAGGAGGTTCTTCTGGGATGTCCAATAAAGCTTTGCGGTGGGTTCCCAGGTAAAGGTATTA
This sequence comes from Pinus taeda, assembly GCA_000404065.3. Classification (NCBI taxonomy): domain Eukaryota; kingdom Viridiplantae; phylum Streptophyta; class Pinopsida; order Pinales; family Pinaceae; genus Pinus; species Pinus taeda. Next base: position 12,623 of record APFE030521362.1, on the reverse strand, counting down.
TAAGCATAATTCCCTTTCAAATAGCATTCATAATGAACTATTAACTGTATTTTTGCAATTATTTTGGTTAAAGCAGAATAGAATATAACTTACTGTTGATGTTGGCCCAATAATAGAAGTAGAAAATATAATGATCGTTTAATGATATTTACCTGCGATGTGATGCAGATTCATTCCACAAGTTTTTGGAGTACATGCCAATTCTCTGCACTCCACAAATTTCTCGAGAGCATGCCAATTCTATGCACTCCACAAGTTTCTAGAGGCCATGCCAATTCTCTACGCTATGGAGCTGCAAGTTTAGATAAGAAGCATATTGCGTGCAATGAAGAGAGGACAGGAGATAGAAGAGGTGACAATTGGCAAGAAGAAGCTGCAGGTGGCGTGTTGCTGGAAGTGGTGGCTTTGGATATTGAACAATGTGTTTTAGTTTTAAAAACTTTGCATAAAATAGTTTATTTGCCCCAACCTTCCTAGTTTGCACAAAATAACTTGCTCGCTCACACATTTTTTTGAAAAACTTATGATAAAATAACTTGCCCTCACTAAAATAACATTGGGGCACGTGAAGCTGACAATAAAACGTCCAAACAAAAACATTGGATAAAAATTTGTTGTGCTGAACATTTTATTTAAAACATTGGTTTAAACCTCAAATGTACGGGAAATATTATTTGGTCAAAATGATTTAATAGGAAGTCAACGATCGATCGATCGTTATAGTCCCTGCTATGCCGAAGGTAGGGACTAATAAACCCGAAAGACAAGAAACTTTTGATAGGAAATTTTTTGTTATCATTAACTATTTTTAAAAGTACTTTTGTTTGTTGTCTTTATGGCCCCACTCCATTATAATATTGATTCATTACATTAATTCCAAAACTATGAAAACAAAAGGCTCGATATGAAACCTCAAGGATTTACCTTATTCAAAGTTTTTAAACCCCAATATGGACTTGCTAGCTTTGATTTTGCAAATATATCTGATTTGGCTATTTCAATATAAAATTTGTTCGCATATATAGAGATTTCAAGATACTAGTTGGCAATAAACACATACTTTAATTCTGAAATGGAATGAAATTAAAATTACACATTACTTGCACAATTTCTTTCTTAATTTAAGAATTCTTCGCTTTCCTCTCTCTAATAATTTTTCTAATCTAATTATTCCAATTACATAAGATAATTCTTTCCTTAGAATTCTTGTACAGACTCAACAGATTCAATCTATTTCCTCTATTTCCTGGCATGTCTAACAAAAAAAACCTTTGACATGCCTTCACAGTAATTTTAATGGAAACAAATAATAGCTAACGACACCAACAAATTTGCACCCCACAGCACGAAACACAACAAAATTCCGCTACATTTTAAACACTTGTCGCGGTGTGCCACCGAGCAAATATGTGTCCCTATGGTTCCCAGAGGCTTAAAGGGTTCCCTCAACTGTCGCCGCAAGAAAGTATGGGGTACCATTGACTTAAACTTAAAAGTACGACATTTGCTTGGCATATCAAAGAAAGTCTCTTATCACCCCACTTTTTTCACACCATATTTGCTTATGTAATATTTATACACAAATCAAAAGGGTGAATATAATGTGAAAAATTCAATACACTGCATTTCAAATCACTTAGGAAATTATCAACATGAGGTACGTAATTTAATTTTTAATTTTGACGCATTTAAGTTAATTTGTGTACCTCAATCACCAAAATCAAATGATGATTTTCTCACTAATGTATTGCCAAAATTAATTCTTTCTGTTGATTTCTTGTATAATAAATTTCCATTAAATTGTTTTTCAAGCTTTTAGTCCTGGAAAATATTACAATTTGGAAAGTGTTTGATGATGATGATTAAATTTTAGAATCCCTCAGAGATGAGGATACATTTAAAAGTGTTGTCATTGATGAGCAATAACAGGGTCTAGATATAATTGAATCATCTCCAAAACCAAATTCTAAACTTAGTGGTTTGTATGGAAAAGTTATATGATCTTCAAGATAAATTTAAGGAGCAACAAACTACTAAACAAATAGTTCATCCATACAATATGAGGTAATAAATCTGGGCATTGATAAAAATCCTCAGACGATCATTCTACGAATCTGATGTACACCTATAGAAATAGTTGTGTTCAATTGATTTTTCAAGAAGTATAAGGACATTTTCCCTTCGATGTATAACTGTTACAGATCCATTTGGGCACATCAAATCCCAACATTTAGATAAGTGTTTTAGGGCTCATCAAACCCTAAATTCAGTTGTTTCACCCTAAACAAGTCAACACTTTGAATGCCTCCTTCCCAGATAGTTTCATGACTTGAAGAAATCTAGAAATTGCCTCTAGAGGGACCGATGCAGGTAAGCCCTTATGAAGATGCATTGCAGAGTAGTTAAATCCACTACCAGGGTGATCTGTAGAGCACTTAGGCTTCCTTTTACCTGCGCTGGGCAAGAATGAGTGAAATTCACATAGGATTTGGGGAATATTCTTATCTTTTGGAGTCATCTAGAAGTTTCCCTGTCTTATCAACTCCTATGAGCTCGAAAATGGATGAGGAATGAGTTAAGGAGCATCCTGTCCTCTCATCCCTTCCTCCATGGAACTAATTCTAAGTATGAAAGGCCATTCAATGTCACCATTAATGAAAAAACCTCCTTCATCTTCCTATAAATTGACCACTCATCTAAGTGATTAGGGGCTGGATTATGTTGAATTGTAATGAGATAATGCTACTATGAGACTTGACTTTAGAGCAAATGATGTGATGCCACAAGCTTGTCTTGCTTTTGATGTGATGTGGATGGGATCCAAGTTGGAGGAATGACTTTGAATCAGACACTGATGGTTGTAATTCCTTCTTCTATCTAATAAAGTGTTTGAACCTTTTTCCATATGTTGTGTTCTTTAATAATGCTTATATGTATGAATTGCTTCTGATTCCTTTCATTTATATTCAATAGATCGTATGATTTGATCTGTTTTCGTCTTCTGTTGTGTTTACAAAGTACTTCTCAAGTGGATTAAGTATGGGAAGGAGTGACATAATCGATACAAGGGAGACGAGAGGAAAGTGGAACTACATGTAGGCCTTCTATCCTCTCTTCTTATCTATTGCTTATAGAAAAAGTCTACAAAACTTTAAATTGTTGTTCTAGGCACAACTACTTTTCTAGTGAATTAGTGTTTATTCGTAGAAGCTGAATTTTCCAAAACAAATCGCTGACTTCACTGGGGAAGAATCTTCTTTCCTAGTAGCTTATCCACCTCCTAAGACATCATTGTAGACTCTATTTGTGTTTACCAATTGTAATTTAGTTGTTTAGATTAAAAAATTAGTCAAAACTACGTCAAATTGCCTCTTGAAATGGCTTACTGTCACCAGCGTAGGCTTGTGAGGGACACAATGCGTTGCAGAGCATCCCTGGCTTAGGGAAAGTGCTCTGAAGCGCACTGTCTCCCACTCTAGGCTGTGCCGATCCTCCTAGGATCAGTTTCCCACCTTTGGAAAGAGGTTTTTGCCAAATTTTCTTTGTTTGACTGTTTGGTGATTGATCAATGAATGTTATGTCTTAGAAAAAGAGTTTTATCTCTTGGTCTAGCCCAACTTTGATAGGATTGATTAATGTTTCTTCATATTTTATTTGTCATTATCGATCAATAGTCAAAGTTAGGATATAATTGATTAATCTTCATTCGAAATAAAGTGTTGTAAAGTCTTCTCTTCTTTCGAATTTGAACTATCATAAAAGTCTTTGTTCATATGAAAGATTGATTGATTGTACGTGCATATTTCCTTTTTGTTCATATTCACATTAAGGGAATCGAAAAGAAATACATGCATGTTGCATTGAAAAAGTTTGTGTGTACTAATAGGAATAGCGTAGGGAAATTGCATTTAGATTGTACTCTTTTCTCTTTGATCAAAAGAAATCTGACCGTTCTATCCATAAGTTTTTAGGATTTTCAATGTTAAATTGAATGGAAAGAATTCTTATCATGATAGTTGCATTCCTAGGAATTTCAGAATACATCACATGGTGAACTAGAAAGGCAAATTCCTAAGCAAGATCAACATAAAAAAAACATCAATTTACCTAATGGAGCATTGTCATTAACGAGAACATTTAGTGGTTCTAGGCTAGAGACGTGTTCCAACATTGTAAAACAAAGCAGTTGTTGCTAACTTGCCTACAATACATCCTGAGTGTGATACCTCATTCCACGTACCTTCGGGTATATAGTGCGGTGTTACAGTACGTAAAGTATATGGGAATGCTCTCACTATGTGGTTTTGCATTATACGGCGCTTATATGGATTGGGCCTCCACATAACTTCAGGTATATATAGGAGGACAACTCTAGGTTTCTATCCTTCCTTAATTAACCGAGTCGGTTGCCTTGTAAACTGTGATACACCAAACACAACATTTGGGGATATTGCCTGCCCGTACTTCTTGGTCCACCAGGAGGTATTCCACAGTTCACAATTGCTTGATAAACCTTTTGCCTAGTATACCCCTTTTGTTTATTTCTTTTTTGATAATAAAATTAACCAGCAATCGTGGAGGAACACCAACCCATACCTCGTCATTTGCGGAGAACAACGAGAAAACCTCCTTTTCCTCCTGAAGCGATACCAATTCAGGTAAATCGATCTTGCTTAACTGAGTCTAGTACATCAAGAACTCCTAGTTCTTCATCTGAGTTACCTGAATCATCTATTTCGGTAAGTAGAGAGGCTCTAGTTACTCCAATTATTTCTGGCCCATCTATTTCTAAAGAAGAAATTTCACAATTACTTGAGGACATTAGCATTGATCCTAGTGAAACAGTAACTGAGGTTGTTCAAAAATAAGTTGATCCTCAACTTGAAGTTGCTCAACAAGAAATTAATTCTGAACTTGAATCAGTTCAACCAGAAGTTAATCCAAAATTTATCCCAGTTCAAACAGAAGTTACATCTAAACCTAAAGTTGTTCAGGAACCTCTTTCTGAAACTATTGTTCATTTACCTGAACATCTGGACTTTGAATTTGAACATTCAGAAGTTGTTACTTTACTGGAAGATGATCAACTGGTTACCCCTCAGACTTCAGTAACTATTGAAACTTCAACTTCATCAACACCAGAAATCTTTTATGGACCTAACAGTGAAATTCTCCCACCAGGTTTAATTGCTATAGAGGAGGAATTGGAAGAAGATTCCACACCTGGAACCCCATTTCACTTTGGAACTGGGCTTTATCTTTACCCTAATACTCCTAATTTTTTTGATTCATTTGATCCTACTTCTTTTCAAGTGCTCGTCAATTCTTTAGGACAAATTTTGGGTCAGTTAACTATGGTTGAACAATTTTCAACATCTCAGACTGTATCATCTGATGCAACTACATCAGAATCTTCTGTTGTAACCTCTTCGATGTTTTCTACCACACCTGAGTCACACTTGTATGGTGAATCGTCTATCCCGGTTGCTTACCAATCATTTTCTGGAACCCACTTAGGGGTTGCTTCTACACCATGGTCATCACCCATGTCCTCAACCGACACTTTACATGGTTCTTCTCTAATGGGAACTCAACAGTTTGATCTTGCATACCAGTATTAAGCTGGGAAATCTGGTCAACAAAGACCTATGTATCCATTAGATACTGGATTTCCACCATATGGAGAGTGATATGCTTATTCAATGTATCCTCCTTATTCCAGAGGACTACCATATGGTAATATCCCATAGTATTCAGGTCAATCTAGAATCAGAGTTTGTCAATGGCAACCAACAATGCCAGTTCAATCGAGGCTTGTGTATCCAACATAACCATGCAAACTATGTTAGCTATTCCTACTACACCTATTGTTACTATTGTACCACAGTCACAAGTTCAAACTCTTGTATCTCAACCGGTACAAACTGATCCTTCTACCTTGAAACCATAAGTTTCAATCCAAGAAGTTCAAGTTCCCTCAAGTTGTACAACAACCACTTGTTTTTGGAGTTCAGCAACAACCTCAAGTTAGTATACCCTTATCTGGACTGACCCAGGCATACACTGGTATAGTTTATTCACAACCTGGTCAACCTTTCATTGCCGGACAACAATAACCATTAAATCAACAACAATTGTACCAACAACAACAGTAGTTGATTCAACAACCATGGCAAACTCAATTTCAACAACCCCAATTCCAGCAATTCCAACCCTAGTTTGGACTTGTTCCATAGGCTCAACTTGGTTTTGGTCAATTTCAAGCTTACCAAAGTCATGGTCAACAAGGTTTTGCAGGTTATGGATAACCACACAGTCAACCTAGTTACCAACAACCACCTTATACTAGTTTTGTTCAACAACCATACCAAGGTTACCAAATGCAGATGCCCTAAGTTAGTATGCAAAGACCTATTGCTCAGGAAATTCCATCATATCCCGGGTATGCTCAACCTAACTTGAATCGATAGTTGTTGTTTGTAGCAACTTTACAATTAACAGATTTAAATCGGCTCACTAATGATCCAATATTATATGCACCGTGGTGGCCGATAATTTAGCACAAGTTACCATCTGACATTCTGAAATCTAAAGGAAATCCTAGAGAAGACCCATCAAATCATGTCATTGATCTGAATTTGAAACTACTTGAATAAGGTTTGCAAGGTATTCAATTCAGTAGTAAACATGTTTAAAACATTCCCATGTCTTGCAGTAAAGCAACAAATGAAATTTCCAGTTGTTCATGATCCATTCAAGCATAGCAGAATTATTTCCTTTTACTATTTAACACATCAAAATGAATCTGTTCTGCAAAATAAATCAATCATAGATGCAAAAGAAGTTGATGAAGAAGTTCACCCCTCCTGGGCTATCTCTGCTGGGTCCAAGGCCCCCAAATGGGTCAGTCCTTGTTTTAATTAAATTCTCAAAATGAATTTACAGTTGAATAGAAGTCTCTACAAGTGACATAGACTGTAAAATTGGATTCAGAACACATGAATCCTTCACGATTGACTATTGGTTCACCTCTAATGGATACCTGCAACCTGAAACAGTTCTCACAATACTGGGCCCTGGGGGCTCCTAGAACTTCCACGGCTCCAAAACCTATGCACATGATCTCTGATGGATGAGAGACCTGTGCCAATGGCTTCAGAACGTCCAAAATACCCAAAATAAAAAAAAAAAATCATCCAAAACCACCTTTCCTAGCCAAAGTTATGGCCATTTAATGATAACTTCCAGTTTCCCCTAAAAGGACTCCAGCTAACTTTAGTGGAGCTCCGCCAAATTTGGCGCCACCGCCAGAAGTCCCGCCAACCACGCCTTAACCACCGGCTCAATTTATGCATGTGACTGGTTCGGCAGTTTGCATAGGATTCTGCGCTCGGTTTGGTTTGCCCCTTGGTTCTGGCCTTAGGTCATATGTAATGGGGGGCTGACCTTTAGGGGTTGGCCCCCTTATCTTCCCACCGGTGGCATTTTCAAATGTTAAATAAAAAACTTTACCATTGAATATCAATGAGCGCTGTAGTGGCCTATTGGTAACGCGCAGAGTTAGTAGGTGGTAGGTTGGTGGTTCAAATCACAACCCCTACCAAGTTTTTGACGTACGCCCATTAAACATACTACGTTAGTTTGGGGCCACGTGGCGGTCTCTGATTGGTCCATCCCAACGGAATATTCTTTTTTTAATTTTTTTTGAAAATTCAAAAATTAAGGGTTATTGGGCGATTTTGTTTTTGCCATAACTTTCAGATACGGTGACCATTTTTCAAACCGTTTGCAGTGCCGGAATTGGGAGGACGAGCTCTATCTGGTCATTTAGGTGTGAGCCAATTCTAATAACTTTCAGTTTTGAGCATTCTTCGACACTTGGGACATGAGCCCCTGATCAATCATGACCTTTCATTTGTGGTGTTCATCAAACTCCTTAAATGATGATTCGGTCAGACTTCATCTTTTCCAAAGAACACCTACTGGTCCAGCTGCTAAATGGTACATTGAATTACTAAGAGCTTCTTTTTATAATTTCACCACTTTAGCCGCTACATTTTTTACCAACTTCGAGTTACCTTTTAGATATAAGACTGGAACGGAACTCCTAACCAACTTTAAACAGACTACTGCCACCCATATATCAAATCATATTCATGAGTGGCAGCATTGTATGTTCCCGATCAACTTTTAGCTGAGTGGTTCATAAAATCCTTGTTGCCATCAATCACCGAGGATGTGAAAAAAGGTGGAGTTGTCACAAAAGAGAAAGTTATTGCTCATCCTGAATACTTGGATTTGATTTACACACAATCCGGCACGCTTTATGATAAAATTCCCAATGCACCTCGACCAGCTTTCGTTGTTCCCCCTCCTCCATAATCGAGTAAGGACTCTCACGCCGGCGATGGTGTGATTGGTTCTTCAAGCACGCAAATAGTAGAAGGACCAACTGGTCAAACTGTTGTTATTTCCAATAAAACTGCCAATGCATCAGAAAATACTCTTGCCTCCGAGATTAATGCCATGTCATCTGACAAAGGCAAAAATCCAAAGCAACTAGGGATCAAGAAAAAGGGGAAAAACAAAAAGAAACAACAAAATTCCCCTCCAAATAAATCATCTGATTCCTCTACCTCGGCAAGGAAACCTCGTTATCCATGTTTGATATGTAATGATGAGCATTTTACAAGAGATTATCCACACCGCTCTGAGGTTTCTAAAATTTTAAAGACTTCAAACACATTAGCGGTGTTGACTGATCCATTTCCAACCCTGGAGACACATTTGCTTGCAACATACCATGCTTCCACATCCCAAGTACTCATGTTATCTGTCACAAAGCCACAAAACGAAGTTTTGGTGTCAACGAGAAACCAAAATTATCGAAATCTATTTTCATCGTCGAATAATCAGGCCATTGATCAACCTAATCCTTCGACTTCGACTTCATCTGAATTTGTTCCACCCATTGTACCTGAATTGACAATAAAACCACCAAAGGGAGTTTTGCACAAATCGACATTCAACCCTCAGGCTCGAGCAACTCAAAATTATAACAAGTGGAAGATCTTGCTCAATCACCTTCTGCTATGTCAACACTCAAGGTGTTGCAAAATTGTCCCTCCCAGAAGCAGGCTTTACTGTCAGCAATAGGTGAAATAGATCCTACGGATTCAAATCTTGTGGTTTTTAACCATGTGTTGATGCCTCGAAAATCGTTGCACCGACATTGGGGGAAACCACCCAGTCCGGACCTTAGTGCAGCTCCTTTTCCATTTGGTGTAGTGGCTCCGACTGGGGATGATGGGACCAGTTTCCCAGTAATAGATGAATGGGATGAATGAATACTTTGTAGATAATAGTAGCGATAGGGGAATGACTAAAACTATTGACAGAAATGTAAGTAAATAAAACTATCCCGGGAATCTATTTGAACTT
>APFE030521350.1:0-45392 GCA_000404065.3 Pinus taeda | reverse complement strand
TTTCTTATGAAATTAATCTTTTAAACTAAATCTTTAAATTAAAATTGTAAACTAAATTTTTTACCTAAATTAATTTTTACTTAAACTAAATAGCATTTACTAGACAATTGAATGTTTCTTTTAATTTTTATTATATCTACTATCACATGTTTAAAATAGTTTTTTATATCACTATAACACGATTTATATGTTAAGTTTTTATTATAAAAAAATTAATACCACATTCACCATGCGATAAAACAATTCCGTAATGTTCACATTATCATAATTTAATATCTCACCATAACAAGATTTATATCTTAAATTTTTTATAAAAACAAATTAATCCCATATTCACTGTGTGGTAAAACAATTCCACAATTTCGGCTATATCATAAATTCCATTATCACTATTCCTCACATCACATCAAGGATTTTTGAGGTTCGTTAAAAGACTTTGAGTGATTTTGTGGAGCAACCATATTGTTATCGACAACATATTCAATGAAATATTATCACATTTGAAAGGTTAGTTTCCCTTTTGCTCTGTGCAAGTTTTAAAATTCAATAGGTTTACTAGTAGTTATGTGTTAGTTGGGTTGTTACCCTCGTGTAAAATACCATACCCAAAACATATTCTAGTAAAATAATATTTAATTTTTATTAATGAAACTTCAATTTTTTTTAGAAATAAAAATTTATATGAGCCAGGCTTATTTGACAACCCCATGGCAGGAAAAAGGCCTCTACATCCGCATTAGGTGTGATGGGCTCGGTCGTGCCTGTCGGCGGCACCCACCCACATGGCCCAGCTTACCAAGGGTGGGGGTTGATTCTTAGAATCAGGCTTCCAAGCCATGGGCTTGTTGGGCCACGGGGGTTGGGTGGGCGGGACTGTGTGCAACCCCCTCGCACCCCACCCCTGTGGTCCAACGAACCCATGGGGGTGGAGGCCCAATTCTCATAACCGAACTTCCACCCCAATAGGCTCGTTGGACCACAGGGAGGGTCAGGAGGGGGCTACACACAACCCCTCCCTCCCCAAACTAGCAGACCAATGGGTAGCCCCCTACCACCCCACACCTATGGCCCATTGGGCCCATGGGGGTGAGGTAGCACGGGGATGCATTTTTTAATTCTTTTTAAAAGGTTATGTTTCAAAAAATTATTTATGATTTATGATTATTTATCATTTTTAGATCTTGTTTCGTTTTGTATTTTTTATTTAAGCTATTGTTTTTTTTGTAATTTACTGATTTATATATATCTTTATATTTTTTTGCAGGAAAATGGTATGAATTTTTTTTTTTGCGAATCATTCTAGACCAAAGACTACTAAAATTAAAGGTCGATTGTCAAAAAACATTGTTGAATGAACCAAACCTGAGCTAATAATTACAAATCTATCAAGTGCCTCAAATGATACGAAGACAATTTCATACTGGAGGAAATCGAAAGAAGTGAAGCTTAAAAAAAAGGTATGGTATGGGAAAGATAGAAAAGGGGAACAACAAATGTAAATATATCTATATGTTGATATCCCTAATGGTAGTGGACTTTATGAGGTGCTAGGAAAAGTCATATACATCTGTTTGATACCAGTCACTAAAGTTGTTTATGTACTTACAAAACTTACCAAGTCACATGATAAGGTTAAATATTAGTTATCATTGTCAATGTATGACACGACAGAGGAATCTATAAAGATGTGTAAACAAATTATAAGTGACATTGCATAAGAGATGGTAAATATTGTTATTTATATTTATGTGTTTTACATTATTGTAACTGTATCATTATATTTTTATAACTTAGTTTTTATTGACATATGATATTTTGTTTGATGGATTTTATTGAAAATATTTCAATTATGTTTGGAGGCATTCATTTCAAAGAGCAAGATATTATGAATGTTGTCAGCAGCTTCTACATAGGGTCAAGAGAAGATATGGAAAATAAGCAAGAAATAGTAATTCATGATGCTACAAAACTACATCCAAGAGATCAACAAACAATTTCTATAGTCGATAAATATAGCAAAGGTAGACAGGTTATTTCAAAGATGAAGAAGTTGAAACTGACACTGAAGAATATGTTGCCATTACTGAGGATGACATTAGAACTGATGCTAGAAAGGAGAAGACCCATAAAAGACCAAAAGTAAAAATGCCCAGGAATGTCTATGTTCCAGTTAATGACGAGAATGTTAGGAGGAAGAAAATGAAATTTGATCATTATAAAATAGTCAAGGCCAACAATGAAGATCCTAGTGAACATTCAAAAGAAATCAGGGAAATCATTACACCAGGAGATGATTTAGAGGATGACATTGTTAAAACAAAATAAAATGCCATTTTACATAACTTGACAAAGACAAACTTAATTGAGGGTGGTCGTACATTTTAGGTTAATTTAAGACAAATCTATAATCCAAGTTGATCTAGGTGGCTTCATACACATGGAGAAGTCCAAAAGGGCTCTTAAATGGTCAAAATTCAAAGTGGTCAGATTTCTCTCGAATCAGCACCAGTTCGAAGTGCTCATCACCATGATTCCATCAATGTGAATGGCACTTGAATCCAAGCTTGTATGGAAGAGACAGGGCTAGTCAAAGTTTAGGGTTGACTTGGACAAAGGGCAGGATTAATGGTCCTACAAATTTCACCTACAACAGTCACCAGAATCTGGTCACTGGAATGGGAAAAATTGTTGTCTCTTTAAAATCCCTAATGACCCTTACTTTTGTTAAAATTAGAAATGACCGTAATTTTTATTGAAGACAAAAAATATATAAAATAGGGGTGGCGAGCCACTACACCTGCCATCCCTGCTGGTCAGTTGTGTGTGTGTGTGTGTGTGTGTGTGTGTGTGTGTATATATATCAAAAAAATATTAAGGTTGGGGTGGCAGGTGATCAAACTCAGCCACCCCCAGTCGAACCCCCAAGTCCGCATTTATAAAAAACATATTTCTATAATGGTATAATACAATGGGTAGTGGGTAGGCCACCTCTAGTGGACCCGACCCACACACCCCCATATGTAACTTGTCACAAATTCCTTGGGCAATGATGCTCAAACCCACCTGGCCAGTCTGGTTGGCCTCCCTGGGTGTCCATACAATAAAACAAGTGTTAACAACAACCATTAACAAAAAATGTAAATGTAAATAGTTAAATTAAATGCAAACTCATATGCTTGTTAAAATTATATGCTATATTAAGGAGGGGAGGAATTTTATCCCCCAACCTCTCCTCAACCTCCATCTTTCTAGCCTCCTCCACCACCAGTGAGCCATGGGCTCAGTTCTTGGTGGCTTCACCTGGGAAAAAATACTTAAACCCTCATACAATCATTTGCATAGGAGAGGGAATAAGAAAGGACAAAACGAAGAGTGCACCAGAACCGTGAGAAACAGTGGAACCATGCCTAGAATGTTGAACCCTGAGACAAGAGTGGAACCTTGACGTAGTTCCAAGAGGAAGAATGATGGCATGGATTCTGAGATAGAATTTTTACAAAGAATATCAAGATGGCTGAAAGATTCATTGGAAGGTAAATTTTCATTTTATCATAACGATATGAAGTTTATAGTTATTTTAAATATATTTTCGTAGGGAATGCAATGGTGAAATCAGAATCACTATCTGAGTAGCAAGTTTTCAAATTTCCAGCAGAGTAGAATCTTTGAAGAGTCTTAAAGGAATATTCTAGATTCATTGGAGGCTGATATCTGCCAATCATAATGCAACCAACTTTATGCTCAAAATTTTATGAATCTCACAAGGAACATGATGGAGAGATCAGACTTTTGATTTGAGTTGTAGATCTCTAGCGAATGCAAAGAACAAAACCTTTGGAGAATATAGGGGGAATCTAAGAGATTCCTACAGGCCCAGATTTTGAAGGTGTCATAATTTGACAAATGGATAGTCGATTTTACACCTCCGATGATGAAAATTCAGTGGTGCAGTCAGTTCTTATAGTTGAACCATCCATTTTCAGCCATATTTAGAGGTGAAGTTACATGAATCGGTCATGTCATGTTTTCCTTCATAATTGCTCAGATGATGTGTTGTTTTGAGATCCCTCTTTGATGTTATGGTCTGGGATCACATTTTCCACATTATTTGAGATGTATTTCACTTTTCGTGTTATGTATTGTTGTTGACATCCCCGTGTAACTATGTTGACGGATGCCTTCTTGAGTGAGAATTCCTATAAGCGAAACGTCTCTTGGAGAGAAAAGCCACTCTTGCTTCAGGGAATATGACCTTGCTATGACAAAGTGTTTTCCATGTGCATGATCATCATTTCCAACATTATATGAAGCAACCTCCACCACCTTGACACCAGGCTTGAAGGTGTAGTCCATAATGGACGAAATCTGTTATCAAATGTGTCGTGTTCATGATTTTCTGATCGTTGCCATGTTTCCTCTTGTTTAAACATGCAAATATGTTCTTTTATTCTCTCTAAAATGCAATTCTAACAACATCATAGAATTAAAAGATCTTGAATGATTCTAGTAGCTAAAGGAACCTAGATCAAGTTTCGTATCAGAGTGGTCTTCTCGCTGATGTGAATTACAAGTGTGAACAATTGAATATGCAGTAAGGGAGCATGAAAAAGAAATGTATGAGACTTTCCTGCGAATGTCCAAAATGGTGAACATCGTGTATGAAGCATATGAGAAGAGAAGCAAGGAGGAGGCAAAGAGATTAGAAAGAAATGCTTCATCCACATCTTCCAGTGCACACTCATTGCCTTCATCATCTTCTCCTCATTTGAATGAGGAGATCACCTAGAGTCTTCAAGCAGATAAAATTGAATTGGAGATTCTTCTATGAGAAGAGAAAGAGGAGAAGCATTGATTGCAGCTTCAATTGCAAGCCATAGAGGAAGCCTTAGAATAATTGAAGTGAAATGACCGAAGCCACTAAGATGATCATGTTGAATTAAAGAGGCTTATATAAGAAGAGGAAGAGGAGAAAATGAGGCTACTATGTTAGCTGCAAGGTAAGGACGAGGCCTTCGAAAAGATGCAGCTTGACCCCTATGTGGTAAAAAGTAATTTTCTGACTTCATGTATGTTTCCTTATGATGATTTCATTCTTTTTTTAAATCATACCACATGAATCATCTCCAAACTATTAAAGAGAATGGGGTATTAGGGGAAGGGCCTCAAAATTAATGGACAATGCATCATAAACCCCATCAAAGTAGAGGAATTACCCCATCAGGTAGGACTTGGTATGCTAGGAAGGAAGTTGGGGAATGTGCCAAGAGATCCAACAAACCACCAAAATCAAATAATGAGAAGCCCTCATCAATTCTTTCCAACTCAACGGTGGAGGTAAAACCTGTTAATTTCCCTTTAGCTTCATCTTCACATAGTATAATTTATGTTGGAAATGTGGAGATACCAATTACAGGGACAAACATGAGGCTCCCTACCAATATGATGTACAATGAAGAAGGACTTGGTGTTAATATCCAACACATAACTCAGCCATTCGAGGTCCTGCAAAGTCCTCGATTTGCAAGCTTGGGATACACCAAAGGAGAATGGTCAAGGGTGTCAGATGCTTCTGAGACACTGTTGAGACCATTGAGGAAAGATAATTATCGGAACACATCACCATCATCCCATGGCAGTATACATTGCAGAGAAAGAGCTAAGGAAAGCTCTTGTTCCCATGAGCATACTAGAGACCAAAAAGAAAGGTATAACAATCTCAATATTTGAATGTTCATTTCGATTACAATCATGTTGTTAATGATGTACATAAATCATGGCATAAAATAACTTGAAGTTTTTGTGGATTGCATAACCATATGTTCATTGAGTGCCGGCAAATAATAGCAATGTGGAAAAAGATGAGGCATGAAATACCCTTTGAACAATAAGAAAAGAAGAAGGTAAAGAAGATCTAGTGGAAGAAGGCTTATTATAGTCATTTCCACAAAGGTGGTTATTAAAGAGCCACATGTTGAAGGCTCCATCTAGAATAGCATCGCAGGGACAAAGCATCTGATCATGAAACAAATGAAATAGTTGTTTGACCAACAAATGCACAACAAGGAGATGGCCCATTCATTTTGATAAGTGAGAGATGGTTTTTCTAGGTGTGGTAGAATGTCATCGTCTTATTTTTGCTCACCATGTGTTGCATTGTGAACTGTAAAAGTGATGATGTGTTTTCCATCACTTGTTGCATCAACAATGATGTTTGGCATTATTTTTTGTTTTATTTTAAACTGTGAAAGTGATGATGTGTGTCCATCACTTGTTTACGTAACAATATTGTTTGTCCTTATTTTTGTAAATCATATGTTGCAGTGATGATGTGTTTTCCATCACATTGAAGCAACAATGATATTTTGGGCTTGTTTTGATAGCTGGGGTATTATTTCCATTTTGATGTAAACTTGACCACAGAGTATGTGTTATAAACTCATGGAAAGTATGGGATTCTTGGGTCATTAGTTGGGCATGTAAATTAAGCAAGTAATTTGTAGAAATGTACTACAAGTTTGTAGAGGATGCAGGTGTCGGCTTATCACTTATGGCTCCAAAGGGAAAAGGTGAAGGAGAAGGAAGTGTGACCTGTCAGGTCATTTGTAGTGCAGACAAGGTACAAAGAAGTTGCATATTATTTCTATGCTTTTGGAGGACCAAAATCTCCTCAGTGGGGAGGATTGATTAAGGTGGTTCTCGACATGCAAAAATCTAAGAGGGCTCCGAAATGGTCAAAACTAAAATTGGTTGGATTGCTCTTGAACCAACACCAGATCAAAGTGATTGTCACCTCGATTCCAATGGTGCGAATGACACTCAAACCTGAGCTCGTATTGAAGTGATAAGTCAAGGAAACATTTAGGGTTGACTTGGCTAAATGACAGGGTTAATGGTCCTAAAAATTGCATCGATAGTGGTCACCAAAATCCGACCATTGGAATGGGAAAAATTGTTGCCTATTTAAAATGCCCAATGACCCTTATTTTCGTTAAAATTGGAAATGACCATAATAGTCGTTGAGAACAAAAAAATATATAAAATAGGGGTGGCAGACCACCACCCATGCAACCCCCACTAGTCGGTTGTATATATATATATATATATATTAAGGTTGGGGTGCCAGGCGGTCAAACCCCACCACCCCCAGCCGAAACCCCAAATCCACATTCATAACAAGCATATCGTTATAACGATATAATACAATGGGCAATGGGTGAGCCGCCTCCAGTGGAACCAAACCACGCCACCCCCATATGCCACTTGTCATGAATTTTATGGGTGCACAGGCTCAAAAATCACCCAGCTAGTCTAACCGGCCCACATCCCGGCCTGCAACACAATAAAACAAACATTAACACCAACCATTACCAAAAAATGTAACCACAAATAGTTAAATTAAATTTAATCTCATATGTTTGTTAAAATTATATGCCATATAAAGGAGGGGCATGATTTGATCCCTTGACCTCTCCTCAACCTTTGTCTTCCTAGCTTCCTTTTCCACCAATGATCCACAGACTCAGTCCTTGGTGGCTCCACCGAAGAAAATTACTTAAACCCTCACAGAGTCATTTGCACAAGAGAGGGACCGAGAAAGGACGCAACGAAGGGTGCAACAAAACTGTGAGTGTTATAGATCTAACCCAGAAACATATGAAAATATAAATAAACCCAAGAATAACAAGATTGAAATAGATATAAATGATTCACTTTATTGATCAAACCCTTAAGGTAGGCTAACACCATACATTCACTCCTTAAGGAAGGAGAACACTCCAAAAGCCATATGCTTGTACATACAATAATCCTTGACACAATTCCTTGACATCCTCCATGTGGAGTCTCTAGCCTCTATATAGGCCTCATACATGCAATACCATGGATCATTACCATGGTTCCCTCATACCATCCACTAATACCATGGGCCAATTACATTATTACTAACTACTTATCGTCCCTTACATGATATGGGTGAACCACCTTATTTATTACTATGGCCCATCCCATTATTACATTATTACCTTAGGTACCTCCCTTTGTACCCCATATTACCCGCCCTAGATATATAACATTCCACCCCCTTAGCATGTTTCATCCCCGAAACATGGAAGAACATAAATAATAAGATCTACTCAAAAGAGTAGTCCACTGGTACCATGCACGTGCATCTAGCCATCCAATAGAAAGGTGAACCCTTGATTTTGCTTGTGCCTCGCTTGCTTAATATGGAAGTTGACCATGGTATCTCTTCTGTGTTGATGTGTAGTAGGTGGATCTTCACTCCTCTCTATCTGTCTTGCGGCGGTTGTTGTCCTTGTGACTAATTAGTTTCCATCTTGATGGTTGTCTTGCTGGGTGATGTGGGTGATGAAATGTTGAAGTTTTAACCCACTGTGTCTTTTTCTTTAATTCACCCTTTACTGGAACCTGACTTTTATCTGGTGCATGTTGTGGTGCTTGCTGTGGTGTCTTATCTTCCAATATTACTTCAACCACTGAACCCTCATCAGATGTGTCAACACCTGTAACCTTTTCAGCTTCAGCCTCTATTTGTGTCTGATTATCGACCATCAACTGCTCATCATCTGATATGTCAGTCCCTGGAACATCTTCTGTGTCAACTTCCGTGGACTCTACCTGTTTATTGATGGAAATATCTAGTAATGTAATTTTCTTCCTTTTATACCAGAGCTTCAGGAATTTCTTTTGCACATTAATATTTATATTACCCACTGATTCCATCCACAGGTATCCCAAAACAACATCCATATTATCTGTCTCTAACGTATAAAAATCACCATGCAACACATACTTATCCATAGAAATCTTCAAATCCTTATACACTTGGAAATCCTCATCATCCGCCTGTGTGTTTTCAATGTGTTTTGCAGGAACTTGCAATTTTTTTGCCAAATTAACATTGATGAAATTATACTTGCAACTAGGATTTATAGAAATAATGATCTTTTCTTTCTGAATCAATCCATGAACCTATAATAAGGAGATACCAGCAGAAAATAACCTTTAGGTTCCTTGGTTTCCTTCTTTCTTGTAAAAATAAAATCTTTGCTAGGTTGTGTGTCTGTCTGTGTGAACTTATCCACAAGATTAGCTTTATGGTCAAAGTGGTCCATAAGAGCTTTTGTGAATTTGTCCCAAGTCAAGGGCCTTCAAAGGCAACGTTGATGCCTTTGCCACCATTGCAATCTTTCATTGTCCAAGTACATTTGTCCCACACTCAATTGAGTCTCATAATCCATGATGTAATTCAATATAAAACATTTCTCCATTTGTGATAGCCATTTGGCTGGATGAGAGCCATTAAATGTATACAAGTCCCTCAAATTCAGATCTAGGCCCACCATCACAAAAAAATGGCGAAAATTTGAAATGGTCACAATTCCGTCAATATTGCTCAGAATTCCTATTATAACCTATTTTCAGAAATGGAACAATCATTCTGCATCTGCCCATGTGATAGAAATCTTGATCCAGGCACTGAACTTTCAAATCTTCCCTGCAACTCTCTCGTCGCCACCAAAATTTCTGCAAAAAAGAACTGATTTTAAATCAGCGATATCTCCCTCATCCGAGCTCCGATTCAATTGATTTTTTTTTTTAATTGGGTAATTTCTCACAAGGAATCCAGATATAGGATTAGATTTTGTAGATATTGCACCAGGATGTCCAGATCTTTGCCGCAAACTAGCTTTCCTGAAAAATTATCTGCAACCCCACTGATTTTTAAATCAGCGATATCTCCTTCATCCGGACTCTGATTCAGCCGATGTTTTTTTGAAATCGGGTATTTTTTCACATAGAATCTAGATATACAATTATATTTTGCATATATTGCACCAAAACATAGAGATCTGAACTATAAACTCGACGCCCTTAAAATCCTGCAAGAAGTAAAAAAAAATCTCCACTTTTTTGCCCAAGAAAGTGCTCTGATACCATTTGTTATAGATCTAGCCCAGAAACATATGAAATTATCAATAAACCCAAGCATAACAAGATTGATCAAACCCTTAAGGTAGGGTAACAACATACATTCACTCCTTAAGGAAGGATAACACTCCACAAGCCATATGCCTGTACATACAATAATCCTTGACACAATTCCTTGACATCCTCCATGTGGAGTCTCTAACCTATATATAGGCCTCATACATGCAATACCATGGATCATTACTATGGTTCCCTCATACCATCCACTAATACCATGGGCCCATTACATTATTGCTAACTACTTGTGGCCCCTTACATGATATGGGTTAACCACCTTATTTAATACTATGGCCCATCCCATTATTACATTATTACCTTGGGTACCTCCCTTTGTACCCCATATTACCCCCTAGTATATAACAGTCAGCAATGGTGGAACCATGCCTAGACTATGGAACCCTGAGCCAGGAGTGGAAACTTGATGTAGTTCCAAGAGGTTGAATGATGGCACAAATTTGGAGACAAAATTTTTGCAGAGAATCTCAAGATGCCTAGAAGATTCCTTGCGAGATAGATTTTCATTTTGTTAGAATGATATGAATTTAAAAGTCATTTTAACTAGAATTTCATAAGGAACACATTCATGAAACTATAATCACCATCTAAGCATAATATTTACAGATTCCCAATAGAGAAGAGTCTTTGAAGAATCTTGAAGGAATCTTCCAAGTTCCATAGAGGCTGAAATCCGCGAGAGTTAGAATGCAACCAACTTTATACTCAAAAGTATCAGAATCTTGTAAGGATCATGATGGTGATATCATATTTGTGATCTGAGTTGCAGATCTTCAGTCAGCCCAAAGAATAGAATCTTTGAAGAATATAAGGGGAATGTAAAAGATTCCTACTGGACAGATTTTGACAGTATTGGAATTCGACAAATGGATAGTTGATTTTACACCTCTCGGTGATGGAAATTTAGTGGGGTAGTTAGTGTTTGTAGTTTATCCTTCCATTTGTAGCAAACATTAGAGGTGAAGGTACATGAATCAATCATGTCATGTGTTCCTTCATAATTGTTCAGATGATGTATTATGTTTTGAGATCCCTGTTTGATGTTATGGTGTTGGATCACTTTTGCCACATTATGTAAGATGTATTAAGATTTTCATGCCATGTATTTTTATGGAGATCCCTGTATAACTATGTTGAAGGAATACTCACTGCTACATTGTGTGAGATCATTTTAGTTTGTCTTGCTGAGAGGAAACCTTCTTAAGTGAGAATTATTGTAAGTGGAATGTATCGTGGAGAGACAAGCCACTCCTGTTTGAGGGCATATGACCTTTCTATTACAAAGTGTTGTCCATGTACATCATCATCATTTCCAACATTATATGAAGCAACCTCCACCACCTTGACACCAGGCCTAGAGACATAGTTCACACTAGATGAACTCCATTATCAAATATGTTGCATTCTTGATTTGCTGATCGTTGTCATGTTTCCTCTTTTTTACACATGCACATATGTTCTTTTATTCTCTTTAAATTGAAATTCTAACAAAATCACAGAAGTAAAATACCTTGGATGATTCTGGTAGCTGAAGGAACCTGGATCACAAGTGAAGGAGAATTTAAATATCAAATTAGAAATCCACGCCATCTATATGTTTATAACTTGAAGACATTTATGAGGTACAATACATATGCTAATGTTGCTAACTGCATGCTTCTTGTTGATCCAGTCAAATTTCCCAACAAAGAGGCATTTGACAAGCCAAAATGTTTTGAATACAATTATTATGTGCTTGGGGGAACCATTCTATAGAAGCTCAAAGGAAATTGACAGAGGAATATCCCAATAACCCACATTTTGAAACAATGAAATGTATCATTTATGTTGGTTTATCAAATACGGAAGCAAAGTTATTAGCATGAGATCATAATACAAATAATGAATATAGGATTTATATGACTTTCATCCAAAGGGTTAGATTTATTCATAATGAATTTGAAGAAAATATTAGTGGGGATAAGATAAATATTACTCTAGAATTTCGAAATGCATGTTGTATGGAAATAGGCTATCAAATTGTGGAGAAAATAAATTCAAAAGGCAGCAAAGTAAATTCTGATATATTCAGCAGTATTGATAACATTTTCCAGTTGGCATTTAGAACTGGAGAGATATGGGAATTGATTAATGATATTTTTAGCATGTGGGAGAACATTGGCATTAAAAACTATAATGTCAAAAAGACTAAACCATTGACATGTAGTAGTTGTAAATCAGGTCATGAAATGAAGCAGCTTCCAGAAGATATGACTATCACACCTTGGAGAGCATTGCAAGGAGTGAAGGATGAAAAACTTGTTAAAGCAATATTATCTCATGTGAAGTTAGGGGAACTATCATTGGAAGAAATGTCTGAGGAATTTCAAAAGTAAATTTGTTGAATTATTTTTACTTGTTTCTAGATTATAATTTTCTTTTAAATATAACATATTGTTCTTGGTAATATTTGTTATACATATCATTATATTAACTTTTTCTATTTTATCTATTCACTCACAAATTTTACTTGAAAATACAAGAACAAATGGTTAAATTGTTAAATGAAGATAGTTGAGATGATGTTGTATGCAACTACCCAGATTCAAGTTCTAAATCAACACTAAAAGATTTTCATCCTGCAATTACAAAGGTATCTTGATTTATACATTCATTTTTATTCAGTTGTATACTATTTTTATTTTATAACTATTACATACATACATACATACATATATATATATATTATATATATATATATATATATATATATATATAATATATATATATATATATATATAAATAATATATATATATATATATATCTATTTGTTTATTTTATTAAAGATGAGGAAGGATGAAAATGGAGCACTGGACAGTTTCACAATCTTTATTGAAAAAATTAGGATCAAATGATTGAGAAAGCAACGTCTTAGGAATATTGAACTTGATTGAACCTTTACTCATTTAATTTGGAATGGGCTTGCACTATTAAATATCATGTAATACAAGTTGATTGTGAAGACATTGCTAAAATCATACCTAAAATGGATTATTCCCTAGTTATTGCAGATATTCCACATGGTTTCAATATCCCAAACATTGACTATGGTAGTGACCCTTATACTTATCAAGCTCTTAGTAAAGTTGTTGCAGGATTAGTAGAAGTCACATCATCACCATTATGGAGATTTTTGACATTTCATTTAGACACACAATTGGAAATGTTATTGACAAGCTTCAAGGGGAAAACAAACTCAAGGATGCAACGTACATGGTGAGGTGTTGAAATTATATGTTTGATTAATGTTAAAAAATTCACTTATGTACAAGTTAATTGAACTTTTACTATTTCATGTTACAGGAAAAAGTCAAATCTTCTTAACAGTGAAGATCAACCAATTATAAATGATTTTTAGTTCATCCATATTGATAGTTGGACAAAAGATGATAGCTATAAGTCTATGTTTCTTAATCAAGTAGATGAAAAGAGTCATAGCGAAGTACTGGTTTATGATTCTATTGTGAAAAAACTAACATATGAGGATAAATAATCAAAAGGAGAGAAAGTTAATATTTATCAAAAACCATAGTCATTGATTAACTATCTTATAGACTTATGTTCAAATCAAGGAGATTGGGTTCTGGATTTATTTTCAGGCGTAGGTAAGTTTTATTATATAGAATTGAATTTCAATATCTTCATTCTTAATTTATATGTCAGTATACTAATTTACTTCATTATTTATTTTTTTCTTGATAATTAGGTACAACACTAACATGTTGCCTACAAAAACAAAGAATTTGCCTTGCCATTGAAAAATATCCAGTACAATGCAAATTTATTCAGCAAAGAATTAAAGTTTTTCAATTTCTTCTAGATGCAATGCAAGAAATTGGGTTGAGGAAAGGGGATTTTAATGAATCACGTGTGGCAAAAAAGGAAAAGGAACCTCAACCACCATTAGATGAAATTATTGGAAATACATACATTGGGAGATTGGAAGACATAAAAGATCCATAAGAAGAGGAAAATGAGCAAAATGAAGTAGAAAATATTGTGGAAGAAGACAATGATGAAACTATAGAAGATGAAGAGTTTGGATTACATGATATTGTTGATTAAATTTTAGTTATGCTTGGAAATCAAGCTCATTTTTTTAACTATTAATTAGTTATACTTGTAATGTTTTGACTTTGACATTTCATGAGAAGACTAAGTATTCAATTAATGTTGTTATATGTTCACTATTTCTATTATGTGATTTTAGCTTTATTTTTATGTGAATCATTATTTTTTGAAAAAAACTATGATTATTATTATTATTTGACATGAAATTCATAAAAAATGTTATTATTTAACCATTTTTTGTTAAATTTTTCCTATAAAAATTGTGATTTTGACATCTCATTTCTAGCAAAAAAATTATCAAAATCCCTAATTTTTTAGTTATATTTATGTACAAAATGTTTATTTTTATGTCAATTGTTAAAAATTATTGTTTTTTAGAGACACTTATTTGATGTGCCTGAAAAATTAATTAACGATATATAAATATGTAGAATATTGAAATTTTAAAATATCGACCTTCAGGTAGCTCTTACTCTTTTCCACTGTCGTAACCCAAGAAACGTTATGTGACTTGGGAAATCAATATATTCTCATGTTGTCATAATTTTGTAACTTCAACTCTTTAACTATTTTATAGTTATCGAAATTATTGTTGTTGAATGTTTTCTCTATTATAAGTAATTATATAGAAAATCAACTCCTTTGTTTCTTTGACGATTCAACTGCAAAATTTTGTATGTTGCACATTTAATCGTATTCCTAGTTGTAATAGATGCTTTGTTGTTCTTGTCTTCTTATTGATAACTTTAGTTTATGGTTTTTAGTTAATGTTGATGTGTTGTTGTATTATCGAATGTGTTGTATAGTAAATTGATATGTTTATTGCTTGTTGCTTAATGTTAATTTGTTAGAGTTTGTGTTTAAATTTATTAAGGATGCGTTTAACTTAAATAAGACATACTATTTTTGTTGACGACTAGGATTTTCATAATAAAAGTTGATTTGATATCAATGAATGTTAGTAAGAGGTTGATCTCATCAACTGGGCATTGATTTCAATTACAAAGGTGGATAAGATCACATTTTACGCTCCCGTGAATTATGACTTCAATGATTCACTGAAACAATTAGTCCAAATTTAACTTGACTTGTTATACTTCATGTGTTTCTTTCTATGCAAACTCTACCATTATTACAAACTCGTGAATTTATTAAATTACAATGCATAAAGAGGATCAAAGTATGACATAAGAGTAGAAAATAAATAAGATAAAGTCTATAAAAGTCATATTAAATATCAATACCACTACCAATAAGCATATCCATTATCTACAATGTTATAATGTTAGTCAAATCAATTTGGTTTTGCATCAATTAACTTCGATATTTTAATCAACTACTTATTTGCATTGGGCTTCATCGAAGTCAAATTTTTCATTGGTTATTCACTAGTCAATTTCAAGTTGAAGTTGACTCTTTCATATGGTCAAAGTTGACCAAGATATAATGAAGTAAATAACGTCATCCAATATTGTTGATGTCAATGTCGATCGACTTTATTCAAATAGCCAAGTCCATTTATCAACGAAATCTATGAGTTATTCATTATGTTCACATACATGTTGTGATAATAAACAATGAGAGTTCGTATCTATATTGTAGGTTTCATTTTCAATGATATTTAGCATAAAAATTGTACTATATTGATATATTGATGTTAAATCTCGAACTACTTTGGTGAAAAATTTTTATGTTCAAAGATTTCAAAATAAATTGCACACTTTTAGTAAAGACACAAACCTGATTGCTGATGGTACAAATAATCCTTCTTTATCCCACATATGTATTTTCAATTCCTATATGTGAGGAAATTCTGTACCATTATTTTATGGGATGAAAGAATATATCATGTCATTCTAAGTGGCAATCAGTTTTTCCATACAAGTTTTAAAATGTCCATGTAGTCCAGTTAATTGACAAGTGACCAATATTAACTACCCAAAACTAGTGACCCAACATGATAGCAGATTTGAGGTAAGTCCATCAACACTCATATTATGCACATGGTGGATTTATTTTCACATGCATGAATACTATTCCCTCGATTATTACATACTTGATTTTCTTCATAGGTTGAGGTGTTTCTTCCATGGATACACCTTCATATTAATATTTAGGAACAAGAGTTCAATCAATTATTACATCCCTCGACTCAGAAATTTATTTTATATTCACTACATCATTGGGTTTCAAGGGTCTCCACAACCATTTATCCTTATTAGTTTAAATTTTTTCAAATGATTATTATTTGTATTCTATTAATCCTTTACCTCTTACTTGATTCATATGCATATGAAAGAAAATTGCATGGATTTTTTTTTATAGTACTTCAAAAACTCATCACATCTAAATGATTTCTTATAACACATCCATTATCAAAGATACCCATTAAATTATATTATCTAACTAATCATATATACTATAGAATTAATTTAGACGACTAGTAGTATATTTATGACGCCAAGATTATTATTTGGGCGTCATATACATTTGACTTTTTAAAATAAACTCCCTTTACCTTAGTGTATTAATCATGTAATGAATACTTCTTTCATTTATTCTTATTTAGTTTAAATGGTTAATGATACAAAGAGAGGACAAGAAAGGAAGATTTGTATTGATTCATACTCATGCTTACCTCATCATCCACTTTATCAAACTTTCATAAAACAATTGCAACTTTGTATGTCATGGGATCAAATCCTAATGGGTGGAGTCACTAAGTGAGTTCTTCACTTTAATAAGGAATCCTCACCAATGAATTAGGGAGTTTTTATTTGTCCTTTAGTGGAATCATGATGTGGTCAATGTTGTTTCTAAGAATTTTCATCCACATTGTGTTAAGAAACATGGGTTATTGTTCTAGGTTACCAATATTTTTTTTCCTTTAACAATGAAACCAAAATGGCATCAACTAAATTAGTGCGTTTAACAATGATCTTCAATTGTTACCTCATTCATTGAAGCATCAACAAAAAGGTCAACTATCACCACAAAGTTGTTCTCACTTTAAGATTGCAAAATATAATTTAGGAGTATCCATAATGTATAATGCATTTCTTTTGCATTCAGTTTATTTTTAAATATGGAGGTGAATGTTGTGGAAAATAATGACAATAAATAAGATATTTTTTTGCATTGAATGTACTTTTAAATATGGAAATGAGCATTGTGGAAAATAATGATAGTAAATAAGAAAAATTGTTAAAATTGATATGACCAATGTATTTAACTTTCACTTTTAGGATATGAAATGAAAAGTATTTATGAAAATTATTTTGATATATTGATGGAGAAATCATATAAATAAATTAACATTTAAAATATTAGAATAAATTAAGTATTACTATCTTATAGTAAAATTATAATAAAAAATAAAATGCTAAAATAAACCATATTATAATAAAATAATAATTTTTTTATTATTTATAAAAAACGGTTTTGATATATTGATAGAGAAATTTTATAAGGAAATGAGATTTAAAATATTATAATAAATTAAATATTATCATATTATAATAAATCAAATATTATTATATTATAATAAAAAAATTATAACAAAATATAATTTATTAAAGTATTATAAATTTATAAAAAAATAAAAAAAATAGAATATTTATCAATTTCCATATTCCAAAGTGATTAAATATATTAATATAGGAAAATTCAACCATAGTGAACGACATTGGTAAAGAGACAATATCATATAATTATTAGTTACATTTTTGGGATACTATTCATTAAAAAAACAATAAAATGATATTAATATTTCCTTATTATTAATTGTAGTTTTAATATTGAATATAAAATATGAATTTCAAAAATAAAGTAGGACATATAATTTATCATTAATCTTTCTTTAAAATCTAAATTTTAACTTTCAATAGTGTTATTAAAGGGTTGAATTATTTATGTAAAGAAATACATATTTTATATTAATCCTATTTCATAAATCCCCCATCATGAGTGATAATTCATGCCACTTGGTATGATCATGCATATAAATCGTAGTTTTGATAGGCATCTATTTAATATTATTTTCATAGTCAGTTGCCTTGAACAGATTCAATATATTGTAGTGGGAGTAATATTTATGACTTCTCCCTCATTATCTGTAGATAAATCATGTTGGCTCATTGTGAGTATTAAAGGAGACGATGTATGGGCTATGTCATGGGAAGCCTTCCCGCCTCCCTCATTTTATTTACAAGTCTAGATTATGTACAAAGATGCACATATTTATGTTTTGCAATGTCCATTCTTCTCTTCATCTTGTCTACATTCTCATTAATTTCCCTTCACTTGTTGGCAGATCCCTTTGTTGGCTTTCACTCGTCCATGAGGAGGAGGTGAATTAGCATTGATGTAGCCTTCCATACATTTTCCCCTCCTCGTATGGGGATTATGCACAATATTTTGGCTTCCTCACTTTGTTGTCATGGTGTGTCTTTCAATGGATGGTAGGCTTCATAACCATGCATATATAATTTTGACAGTAATTCCTTTAGGAGCCACTCCCTTATATTTAGAAATGGCACTCCCAGTGCAATCTAGACATGCTTACATCCATACGGACCAGGTTTCAGTCGTGGTGACAATCAAATGTTCATCTGATAAGTCAGCCTTGTTGTACGCACTGAGATAATTTCCCTTGTCCCACATTAAGTAATACTGATGGTGCTAGACTTCGGGATTCTCCTCTCTACAAACAACATCTTGAAATGAGGGATTGGGCAATGTTAAGGAAGTCAAGCACAAGCCAAATTTTAGCACTTATCAAAACTCCGAGCTCCAAAATTGAATTCTCTGCTTTTCATAAGGCTTATTTGCCTAATGTTGTGCCACTGTGGGAAAGGAAGGGATGGGATAGATTGGTGGTGGTGAAGCGTTGACAATGCTTTTCCTCTTCTCCACAGTGGAAGATATGCATATTGGCTCAATACTATTTTCTTTTGATAAACAAATTTGATGGCACACTCTTATCACAACTTCTCTTGTGTCGCAATTAAATCCTCTCCTGGAAGTTCCTCTTTGCATTTTGAGAGTGTGGATATGGTGCAACTCCAAGTGGATTCAACTTGGTTACAAAGGCCCCTTATTGCCATTTATGCCACAATGAGGGTGGCGCTCTTCAACAACACCTTTTTTTTGTAACAATTCGGGTTCTTGTTAAGTCTCATTGACAGTTATAACTATCACGGGTCACTCATTTTGATACCAAATTGGCTATATTTATCATGTCATGCATATCTTCCTAAATTTTTCTCTTGGGTCGATGTACATCATTAAATTTCATGTATTTTTCTATCATGTAAACTGTTAAAAAAAGACATTGGTAATCTCAAGATGTATCCTATGTAACATTGTATTGTAGAAATAAAAAGGTGGAAAAATACATATTTTACATTAATCATATTTCATAATTAATTATATTTCATAATTTTAATGGGACATTAACTTTCTTTCATATTCAATCATTTTCATATTAAATACATAATGTTATAAACAAATTCTAAGCAAGTGTTTAAAGAAATTAAGAATTAATAATTAACAATATTTTGGATTAATCATATTTTGATACATTTTTTTCTTTTATATGTGATAATCTTATTTTTTTACATATAATTAAAAATCATATGTGGAAAGTTCTAATAGCTTATTCTTCATCAAATACAATTATTTTGGGATTTTCATATATACTCCTAAAGGTATAGAATTTGTTTACTCTATAAATTTATATAACAACCCAACTAAAGATAAACATTGGGATAACCAAATTAATTTAGGGTTTAGTAGATGTATATATTGTATTAAGATGAAGTCTTAGAAAATCCAAAATAGTGTCCTTGTTCAAATTTAATTCACCAATTGGTTTTGATGTTGCCTCCAAATGTAATTCCATGAGTGATCATAATTTTGTAATCCTAGCTTTGTCATTCGTTGGACCATTTTATCTTGAGAAATATTGTATTTTTAAAATATACCATATAGAAACTTAACATATCCATAGGAATTATGTAAATTTTTGTTCACAATTCCCTATTTTTAAGACAAAATCCCTTTCACCCAAAGTAACATTAAATTCATGGGAGAGATCTAAAAATTTGAACTTTAAGTTTCCTAGGAAATCCCCATTTTCAACAAAAGAATCCCTTCCACCTTGAGTAATATGAGATCCATGTGAGAGATCTGAAAAATATGAGCTTTATGTCTCCTAGTGGGGAACCTTGAGTCTTAGATTAATAATGAAGTTATTAAACTTAAAAATAACATGTACCCCAAATGACATGTGTTAGTGTCAGTGTTTCACGCTGCCATCAGTGATCAAAATCTGCTCTTTCACATTTCATAGTAGGAGTCCTATACTGATGAGTTTGCATTCCATTTAGTCATGGATTCACTGAAGGTAGGGTTTTCTTCAATTTTTTCCCTCAAAACAATACTTGCTAATCCTCTTTCATATATTTTAGCCATGGCTCATGTTCCTTTGCAATTCATTTCATTAGGTCTTAAGGTTTGGTCTCATTAGGTTTTAGGGTCCCACCATAGTCAGAACTAACAATTACATGCCAATAATGATCAACAAGGACATGAGGAGGCAAGTAATGATTAGCAAATCCATAATTTATTATTTTGAAAGTGTAATGTAGTTCTCACCTCAAAACTTGTTTTGAGGTGAAAACAGGGTATTTTGTTTTTATCTCCATTAATGATGTGATTTTATTTTTCATATGTAATATTGGTTCCCAGCTACTCCTAGCATCTAATGATGTTTCTAAGCACCTGCCACTACAAAAATCAAGTCATCATGAGCACCAATTCACCTGCAAAAGCAAAAGAGAAACAAGCACTAAAACCTTAACTTCCTCTCCCATTGAGCTAGGGTTGGCTATGGAATCAGAGATATCTGAGAAAAGGAGGCATAAGGAATATCAGAAGGTATGAGGCCATTTCATATCATCAAACACGAGGTCTCCATCATTTGTCGAGAAGTCATTCAAAGGAAGAAGCCATTCACCACAGATAAGGGATGATTTTTCTTCAAACTGTGTTCATGAGCAAGAAAAGATGAATTCGCCAAAAGTGAGAGATGTTTTTTCCATCATAGACCCAAGAATAAAAACCTCCTTCATTTTTTACACAGGTCATTGTTTTAGAGAAATGTCAAAAATATAGTTGCCTCAAGAGAGTTGATGCAATTCTAGAGTGACCCTGGGGAAATCGATATATCTCCTAGATAGGTTAACCACATGACTTGCTAGATGAGTCCATTGATAACTGCACACAAAGAGCTTTCCAATGAGCTATCATGAGTTCAATTTGGAGTTCAGAAAGACCTCCAAACATTGACTGAAACAACACTCTGCATTTTGGCAACGTCATTCTACACATTTTGAACAGTCTTGGGAGATTGATCTTTTGACAGGGCAAATGAACTCCAAATTGAAAAATTCAAGATGTTCTGGAAATTATACTTGACAATATTTCAAATTATCTATCTCACATCCAATTTGGACATTAGGAAGGCCTCCAAATATGGTTTTCAAAAAGGTGTCGCTCTTGGAGAGGGTGGTGCTGAGCTTTGAGAGGGTGGCACTGCGCTTTTGGCAGTGGCGTTGTGCTTTTGGCTGTGGCACTGTGCTTTTGGCAAGAAAGCAAGAAAGGCCTCAAAAAATTCAATAAACCTTAATATTGTCCTCTCTTCCCTTCAATGCAATTAAGTTAACATCCCTTACTACATTTTTGGTTTGCATTTTAAACTGTTTAGCATCCTTCCCCTTGGCAAGTGTGAAACCCTAAAAATCTCCCTTGGTTATACCTAAACCCTAAAACCCCCAACATTCCTCCTATCACCTATCACTATAGCTCTAAAATTTTTCCCTATCCCTTTTTCCCTTTTTCCCTATTCCATATCATCCCTATCCCTTTATCCCTCTTCCCAAAGGGTAATTTCTCAAGCAAGCCAAGCCATTCCTCTCATTTTATGATTCCTAATCCCTCATTCATTTTCCAGCCCATAAGCTCATCTCCCATCCCCCCTTCCTAAAAACACTTTCACTCATTCCCTTAATACACCTCAACCTTGCAAACATGGACCAAGAAGACTGAGACTATAAGAAGGAGAAAACACAGGCAGTCACACCTCAACAAGCAGAGTTAGGCAACAAAGAAAACCAAACAGGGAAGGAAAATAGACTCAAAATATTGGTTGAAGCTTCTTTCGCCAACCAAAGAACTTGATAGTGGTGATCCATGCCAAATTTGGGCAAATTTTGAGAAATTGTTCATTTTTGATATTTTGAAATTCACAATGCAGAAAATTTACCGAGAAGTGGCGTTGCGCTTTTTCGAGGAGAATCCAATGAAGAATAGGTTGAAATTTTTATATTCAGAATGATGAGGACATTCACCCTAGAAATTTTCAGAAGTTTTGGAAGTTTTGGTCCACCAAAAGGTCCAAAAACTACCAAAAAATGACCTTTCTGCCTCTTTTTGGACACATACAAGTAATCTTGGGAGGTTCAAGATTTGAAGGGGTAAATGACCTCCAAATTCAAAAATTCTAGGTGCTATAGAAACTAGACTTGAAGTTCTTTCCAATGAGTTATCATGGGCTCAATTTGGATAAGGGGAAGGCTCCAAAAGTGCGCTGAAATTGGCACTACGCTTTGAGCCAGTGACGCTGCGCTTTGAGCCATTTTGCTCAAGAAAACTGAAATTCACCTATTTTTACTATGAATTTGATTTATCTCTTCTCATGGATGATTTCACTGATGTAATTGATGGCATGGCATGTAAATTTCATCATGAAACAGTGTTAGAGGGTAGATTCATTAGTTAGAGGTGGTTTTGAGTCAAATGAATCAGTGTCCCCTCTTTTAGAGGCAAGTTGTTTGACTGCCTATATTTCAGTTCTTAGTTGGGAAATGGTTGAAACACCCCCTATTCCCATGGATTTGACCCTTGAAGGTCAGAATGAGTAGTTTTGATTCCTATATTATGTATTTTCTTAGTCGTTTGTAGAGGTTCGATTCAGTTGGATGCTCACGAACTGAACACATATCATTTTGTAGCAGTTTTGGCAAGAAACTAATAGATTTGTAGCTATTTTTATGGGATTCCTATGGTGTGGCCTTTAGCATGCATTTCTTCATCTGTTAATATGTTCTTTTGTTATTTATGTATGCCTCTTCCATATAATTGCTTCTGATTGGTTGTTTTCAACTCAGATAGGTGGATTACATTAGGTTTTAATGCTCTGCCTTGGGAAAACACCAGTAGTTCATGTTTTTTCTTTTGTTTAAGAAGGATTATTGACATGCTCAGACCCTTCTTAGCTCCTCACCAGTCTAGCATTTCACCCCATCAAGCTTTAAGGTGCTGAAGATCATACCTACCTTGCCCCATAGAATCCCCTACAATTTTGACCTACTTTCTGAGACTGAAAATGCCCAGCTCCTCCTAATCTAGCAAAAACACCAACCAATTCAATCAAAACCCTTGAGCTACTATACATAGCATAAAATCTTATTCCTGATCCATTCATCTTGACTAAGATTCGTATGGAGATATCCCTGATCCTGGTGGATATTGGTGGCCACCCGCCAATTCCACTTGGACCTCCACCATCGGTTCTTTCACTTTTTCAATTTCCTTAATTATAGAACAATATACTATTTTTAGCAGTTTTTTAGGTCCTAAACTTCCTGAGCCATTTCAAGGCCCTAGACAAAGTTTGTTTTTTGGGAAATCTACCGCTAATGATTTTCTGTCTAAAATCGTCTTTTCCATCGTAGTTCTCGGAGAGATATTTCCAACGGGTATGATCAAGTCGCAACCTCGGGAAGTTGGTTGTCCAACTCACCACAACAAGGCCCTTAAATTCCTAGTGTTACATCTCCTTGGGTTAAGGTTTTGGTTTTTTAGGGTTTGATCTTATTATTCAATAATAAAAAGGCCCTTGAGCCTCATTGTAATACAATTTAGAGGCATGTAGCCACCACTTCTCTTCTCAGAGATAAGCTACCATCACCCTAGCTGGTTTATTTCCATTCGTGTTTGTAAGCATATTTTAGTATTTTACATTAATGAAATGAAGTATTATTCCCGCTGCATATCTGTGTCTACAGTTATCTCTATAATTTGTTGTGTTCCTGTTTAAATCTGGATCAGTGGTATTAGAGCGGTTTGCTTTTCTTCTCTGTTTTTATTTGCATGTCCCCAACAAGGTATAGATATAAGGAGTTAGGGCTTCAACTCGTTGAGCCATTGTAAGACCAACCTCACAAATCCTAATGGTCTCCCATGGCAAATGGAAAGAAAGACGAGGGGATAGGAGATACTATCAAAATCTTGCTCAAAGAAGCCCTCGAGCAACAAATAAACACGATGAAGGACAACTTTGCCCAGATCCTTCATCGGAAACCTAGGGGTGATGCATTGGTTTCCAATAGCAAATTTGGAAATGCGACACCATTTAAGGTACAAGTTCATTTTGAAATCCCCATATTCAAGGGTCAGATAGACACAGATGTCATTCATAAATGGTTAAATGTGCTAGAGGGTTATTTTTTTGTTCATGATTTTTCCAGTTGGGAAAAGATTATTTTCGCTCTTCTCAAAGTAGCCCCCAATGTCAAGGATTGGTGGGAAACCTACTGCGCGCAGAAGGATGAAAGTATAGGCTCACTATTTGTAGCTACACCCACTTGGAATTCATTCCAGGATGCCATCAAGGAGCAGTACTACCCTATCAGAAGCTATGATGATCAATACATAAAGTCGACCACGCTGTGGCAGGGAAGCAACCAAGACGTGCCGAAGTTTACCAATATTTTCCAATATGTCTCGCTCAGCACGACATACTAGTATGCCATCAAGGTTGAGCAAAAGTTTAAACAGAAGAAGTGAGACTTTCAATCTGTGGATCTGAAACAAGGGAAAGGTGCCCCCAAAGTGCATAACAAAGGACAAAGCCAAGGTGGGGTGACCGAAGACAACTTGCCAAAGCTACAAGCAAAGAATAGTGTTGTGAAGCCAAAAAAGGACACGGGAAAGTGATGTGAGTTCTGTAAGAGTTCCACTCACAACATAAGTGAGTGTTGGGCCAAACAGTCACTAGTGGCTGAGCGAAAGGGTTCAGAACCAGATGCATGTTCTAACTTGGAGTCAGAACCCGATAAGGGGAATGACAAAGGGAATCAAATTATCGATGTGAAGCCCAACACCACCATTTCCACCATGAAGATCCAGAAGGAGGAACTCGAAGATCCAGAGGAGGAGGAGCATCTCTTCCACTCCCAGATGTGCGTAACGGACTCCTCGCTACAGTTCATTGTCGACAATGGGAGCCAAAATAACCTCATTTCAGTAGAGGTTGTGAAGCAGCTGGGCTTACTGACCATGGCACATCCACAACAATACACCATCGGGTGGCTTCACCAAAAATGGGATCTTTGCATGAGCCCATAGTGTCGCCTTCCATACAACATCAAGCCCTTCGCGGATGAGGTATTGTGTGACATTGCTCCCCTTGAATTTT
Organism: Pinus taeda; assembly: GCA_000404065.3. Taxonomy (NCBI): domain Eukaryota; kingdom Viridiplantae; phylum Streptophyta; class Pinopsida; order Pinales; family Pinaceae; genus Pinus; species Pinus taeda. The sequence continues at coordinate 19,713 of APFE030521350.1, read as the reverse complement.
GTGATGTATTATTAGGACAACCATACTTGTGGAAGCAACATGTTTTGTATGAATCAAGGCCCTGTGCTGTTATTGTTACTTTGGGAAATAAGTGTACAGGATACCATAGGTAGCACTGCCTACCACCATCTCTTTGGTTATTGCAAAACAATGTAGTAGCCTTATTTCCAAAACTGGGAAATTTTTTTTTCTGATGATACGCCCTTAAGGAAAGAAAAAGACAGTGGCCACGACCTCCAGACAGGGCCCCTCTGCATGACAATTACAAATGGACAAAGTTGTCGAGGAGTATGAGGACATCTTCACCTCCCCCATAGGGGTTCTTCTATAGTGTCAAGTTAAGCACTCCATTGATCTGACCCCAGGTGCGTCACTGCCCAATGGACCAATCTATCGGTGCTCCATTCTGGAGAACAATGAAATCAAGAGGCAGATTCAGGAGCTGCTGCGAAAAGGTCACATCCATCTAAGTTCATCACTGTATAAGAGCCCAATCATGTTGGTACAGAAGAAGGATGGGACTTGAAGACTCTATATTGACTATCGAGCACTTAACAAGATCACTGTCTATAATAGGTATGCAATCCCATGGATTGATGATCTCCTGGACCAACTGAAGGGGGGAAAATATTTCAACAAGATCGATTTAAAGTTAGGATATCACTAGGCACCAATCGAACACTCCATTGTGCGGGAGACTGCCTTCAAAGCTAAGGAGGTCCTTTTTGAATGGTTGGTTATGCCTTTCAAATTGATGAATGCTCCTGCAACCTTCATGAGGCTAATGGATGACATCTTTCAGCCATTCACCAACTCATTTATAGTGGTATACTTGGATGACATCCTGATCTTCAGCCAGAGTTAGGAAGAGAACCTCCACCACATCTGACAAGTTCTCCAAACACTGCGGAAATACAAGTTATGTGCCAATTGGGAGAAATGAAATTTTGGCATGACCCAGGTTCAGTATCTGGGATACATTATTGATGAACAGGGGGTGCATGTGGATCCAGCTAAGATCCAGGTCACTCAAGATTAGCCATCTCCAACCACTCTGATAGAGCTTCACAACTTTCTATGCCTTGCCAACTTCTACCACAAGTTCATGTTGGGATTTCCTCATATCACTTGGCCCTTGAGTCAAGTCACCAATGGAGGAGTGAAAGAAAAATTCTTTTGGTCTGTATCTCAATAGAAGGCATTCACAAAGTTGAAATATCGACTATGCTCAGCACCAGTTCTTGCATTACCAGACTTGCAAAAGCCATTTCAGGTTGAGACAGATTCCTCTGACTATGCTATTGGGGTAGTCCTTAATCAATGTAGGCATCCAGTGGCATATCACAGTGAGACACTTTCAGACATGGTCTAGAAGTATCCCACTTATGACAAAGATATGAATTCCATTGTTCAGGGCTACCAACAAAGGAAGCATTATATTTTGGGGAAGGAAATGGTCATCCACACAGACCACCAACCTCTATAGTTCATACAGACCCGAGGAAAATTGCAGAATGATCCCCATCAGAAGTGGTCCACATAGCTACAATAGTTGCATTTGAATATCAAGTATAAGAAGGACAACACCAATAATGTTATAGATTTCCTCAGTCGATCACCGATCATCGCATTAACCACTGTGCTCAACTATTGTGGGCACAAGAATTTTGATTGGCCACTTCTCTACAAAAGCAACCTGAAATTCAGCCACACATACTAGACACTCTTGGAGGGACAACATGTTTTAGTTTTTCACCTCTAGGATGCCCTGTTATGCCATCTGGGTCACCTTTATGTTCCTTCAAGCGAGTGTGCTAAGATGATTTGGGAAGCACACTACAGTGAGGCTATTGGGTATTTCTGGGTTAAACAATAGTGGCAGTACTAGAGAAGTATTTCTATTGGATGTATCATTGACATGATGTTGGTAGGTACATCAGATCATGCACTGCCTGTGCCATTCCCAAATCGACCATCAAGAAGCAACGCCTCTATACCATGCTGCCTACCCCTAGTAAACCTTGGGAATCCATCTCCACGGATTACTTTTCAGGCCTTCCTTCCACTAAGCATGGAAATGACAATGTTTTCTTGGTCGTCGACAGGTTCTCGAAGATGGCCATTATGGTGGCTTGCAAGAAGAATATCACATCAGAAGGCACTACTAAACTCTTCTTTGAATGAGTGTGGGTACACTTTGGGATCCCACAATCTATCATCTCAGATCAGGATAGTAGGTTCCTCAGTACATTTTGGTCCAGTCTTTGGTTGATGTTGGACACCAAACTCGCTAAGTCCACAACCTTCCATCCTCAAACTGATGGTTAGGCAAAGGTTTTCAACAGGATGATCGTACACATTCTGTGCATGTACAACTCAAAGTAGCCACGCACATCGAACGAGACTCCCCTATGTTCAACATAGCTACAACTGGGCTCTCCATAGCTCAATTGGCTGCAACCCTTCTAAGGTGGGCTTGGGATTCTAGCCACTATGTCCCATTGATGTGGCAATGCCATTTGCAGCTACTCACGCAGATTCAAATCATGTCCAGTCAGAAACAAATAAGGTAAAAAACTTCATTGAGAACATCCAACATATTCACCAATAGGTCCATGACATTATAGAGAAATCAAATGCCAAGTACAAGCAGCGACATGATCAACATTGGGTGCCACACAAGTTTTAGGTGGGCGACAAAGTCTGGTTGCCTTTGCAAAAGGAACACCTTACTGGAGCCTATCAGAAAATCAAACCACTTTGATATGGTCCTTACACCATTACCAAGGCTATGGGAGACAATGTTTTTGAGCTCAACATTCCCCCATTCCTTGGCCTGCACCCAATGTTCAATATGGACCACCTTTGACCATACTTTCCACCATTACTTGACACATCTGACATTGCAGAACAACTCACACCCGCAGAGTTAAATCCAGATTGCATGGAATAAGCTACAACTGATCAGATCATGGAAACACAGATCAAGCACACATGCCAGTAGAATATCCAACTATATTGAGTTGTCAAAGAAGGCCAACTCCTTCACTAGGGCAAGTGGCTCACTAGGGACCAAGTTCAGTAGAAGTTTCCTCGTGTCATGGAGGAATTCAATGCAATGGGAACCATTGCTTCCTAAGGGGGGATGAATGATCTAGGTGGATATCAGTGGCCACCCACCAATTCCAGTTGGATCCCCACAATTGCTTCTTTTATTTTTTCAGTTTCCTTAATTATAGCATAGTATACTATTTAGCAGTTTTTTGGGTCCTAAACTTCTAGAGCCGTTTTGTCATTTTTTGGGAAATCTACTGCCAATGATTTTTTGCCTAAAATTATCTTTCCTGTCATAGTCCTCGGAGAGGTATTTCCAATGGGCTATCATGTGCGTCAAACGGAGATAATATGACCAAGTCGCGACCCTGGGAAGTTGGCCGTCCAACTCACCCCAACGGGGCCCATAAACTATTGATGTTACATCTCCTCGGGTTAGTATTTTGGTTGTTTATGATTTTCTCTTATTGTTCAATAATAAAGAGGCCCTTTAGCCTCATTATAAGATAGTCCATAGCCATGTAGCTACCACATCTCTTCTCAGAGATAAGCTACCATCACCCTAGCTGGTTTATTTCCATTCTTGTTTGTAAGCATATTTCAGTATTTTACATTAATGAAATATAGTATTATCCCCACGACATCTCTGTGTTTACGGTTATCTATATAATTTGTTGCATTCCTTTTTAAATCCGGATCAAGCTCTCTCTCGACCTAGTACGGTTAGCTACTAGGTTGAGCGTGGTTTGTGGTTACCCTACAATTGCCTCCCTTTAGCCTGAGGTCAATCTAGGTTTAACATAGTGCTGACCATACTAGGGATGTGGTTTTATGTTCCTAAGTAAAATATATCAAGTTTAGATCTGACTGTTGAAGGTAGAAAATGATCAGACACTAGAAAGATAAAATCATTCACCTAGTGACTCTAAATTAGTTTCGAGATCAAATCCAAGGACTCCACTGGAGAATAAATCCGACCAATAGAAACATGAGAGGACAATATGGAAAGAGTAGGTATTCAAGTTGAAATTTCATCCAAGAGATTATGTTCTTTGTTATAAATTATTTCTTCTCTTTTCCCGAGAATGTCAAGAAGGCTTTACAATGTATACTGTATTTGAGGAAAGATCCTAGACCTACATTTTATTCCTTCCCTTTGAATATTGTGAATACAAAATGTTTGCATGCCTTTGATCTTGATCAAGACCCTTCCTTTGAATCTTATGATGATCGCCTTCAAACTGATGACCCTAAAGAGACAAAGACTGATTCTACACCTTCTGTGCATATTCATACACCTTGTAAAATTCCAGATTGATACAAACCTGTAATTTTACCTCCTATATCCCATGCTTTCCCTAAAATTCATTACCTATATCTACGAAGATTTCATGGTGAATGTGACAACATCACTGCTGAGGGACATGTACTAAATTTTGAGTCTTTTCTTGACCTTTATGAAGTTGATGAAGGGGATGTCATTATTAGGGTTTTTTTCTCTTTCTTTGGAAGGAAAAGTCAAGAATTGGTTCAAAACCCTACCTCATATGAGCATCTTAGGTTTCCAGCTGTTCGTTGAAGTTATTCTCAACAAGTGGGTGGTCAAACAGAACTCTTTCTTGATTCTCAAAGAATATAACCGACTGAGAAGACTACTAGGGAAAACAGTGCAACAATTTTCTGCCAAGTTTAACCAAGTCTATTTCTCGATGCTGGTTAATATAAGACCTCATCCTAGATCCACTCTCTTACACTACCCAAAAGCCTTTGAGTTGGAAATGGAGTTTTAGCTGAGGGAAAGGAACCTTGCAACACTTGAAGAGATGCAAAACAATGTAGTAGTTTTAGAGGCCAATTTTCTGATCAGAAGGACAAAGTTGAAGGAAGAAGAGATGAACAACATAGATCCCAAGGAATCGACATCTTTAGAGGTAAAGCTCCACGTTTTGGTAAATGTGATCAAAGAGATGATGCAAAAGATCACCATAAGGAATGAGTATGATGTTCAACGCCATGGCTTGTAGATTGAAGAAGAACAAGTGGTTGATCCAAAACATTTTCTTTCTTGTCCCAGTTGTCATAGATCTAATAATGATTGTTTTATAGACCATCTTGGAGAAAAGAGATCTGTTGACCTAACATGTATGATTCATAATGTGTTTTATACTGATGATTTCCTTAAGTTTAATCAATATGATGATGATTTTGTTCTCCAAACAGAAGCTAGTCTTGCAAACAAATCAACAACTAGTTTGTGGAAGGAGGAAGTCCACTTTCAGCAGCTCAAATACAGTGATCAACCGTTGCATATCAGCTATGGAAGTGAAGACGAAAGTACAACAAATGTTGAAGTAAGTGAAGGATCTTTGCCTTTTTGTTTTTCTTCGTTTTAGTTCATCAGAGACAACTTTCATGAAATCAGAAATTAACTGTCGACAAGTTTTGATCTGGACCATCTTGAGGGCAATGAAACCCTTGTTTAAGACTTCTCACATCTAGATTTGCAGCCCCCGAATGCCATTGAATGTGAAGTTGCATATGAAGACTTGGAAGCTGGATCATATGATCAAATGATGCAAGATGATTCCGTACAATTCTATTTTGAATCATTTAAGTTTTTGAAGGGGATTTCACATAGTATATCTTCAAATGAGCAGCCTGCAGAAAATCGTGAAATCTCATTGGAACCAATAGAAAGTGGGTTGTAACAGTCTTTTCAAGTCTTTCATGATCCAATAGCTAATGTGATGGATGATATCTGCAGTCAAAGTCCTCCATTAGCTAACTATGATCTTGAAAAAAGTATTGATACAAACCTTATCCAGGAGTCGATTTCTTTGTCATTATTAGGAGGAGTTTGTTCACAAAGATCAGATGAAAGTTTGCATTCATGGTACGAGGAGAAGAAACATAATCCATTGGATGAGATCAGCCCGAGTGCACATGAATTTCAAGATCCGTATGCAGTATTTTTGGAGTCAGATTGAGAATCCATATTATTGAATCTAGGAAAATTTGGATCTATTTACAAGTTTTCATGGGAGTTGCCTTTTAGTAGTTCTCTCTTGTTGTTCATAAGAAAGCACTTGCAGAGAATTCAAATAGCAACTAGAATTCTTACTTGCCTGCATTGGTTATTTCATTTCACTTGATCAGGTGATGAATGGAACAGTTAGAGTAGGTTTTATTGAAGAATATCCATTTTGAGTATCTTTTCCAGTTTGTCAGTTGCATTTTAGTATCGAGTCAATTTTTAGTGAGTAAAAGTCAATTTGTGTCATCAAGTCATCAATTTTCAGTTATGCATTTTAGTTTGAGTTTTTGAATCCATGCCCGATGGATAAGGCTACTAGGTCTACGATGTTCTTGGCACCTCCAAAGAGCTACCATCCCCATTGGAGCCAATGTTAGTATCAATGTTTCACACTGCCATCAGTGATCAAAATCTGCTCTTTTGGATTTCATAGTAGGAGTCCCATACTGATGAGTTTGCATTCCATTAGGTCATGGATTCACTGATGGTAGGTTTCTCTTCAAAATTTTCTCTCAAAACTGATCCTCTTTCATATATTTTAGTCATGGCTCATGTTCCCTTTGCAATTCATTTCAATAGGTCTTAGGGTTTGGTCTCATTAGGTTTTACGGTCCCACCATGGTCAAATTCAATAATTACGTGCCAATAATTATCAGCAAGGACATTAGGAGGAAAATAATGATTAGCAAAGCCATAATTTATCATTTTTAAAGCCTAATGTAGTTCTCACCTCAAAACTTGTTTTGAGGTGAAAACAGGGTATTTTGTTTTTATCTCCATTAATGATGTAATTTTATGTTTCATATGTAATATTGGTTCCCAGCTGCTCCTAAGCATCCAATGATGTTTCAGAGCACCTGCCACTGCAAAAATAAAGTCATCATGAGCACCAATTCACCTGCAAAAACAAAAGAGAAACAAGCACTAAAACCCTAATTTCCTCTCCCACTGAGCTAGGGTTGGCTATGGGATCATAGATATCTAAGAAGAGGAGGCATAAGGGATATTAGAAGGTATGAGGCCATTTCATATCATCAAACATAAGTTCTCCATCATTTGTCGAGAAGTCATTCCAAGGAACAAGCCATTCACCACAAATAAGGGAAGATTTTTCTTCAAACAGTGTTTCTGAGCAAAAAAAGATGAATTTGACAAAAGTGAGAGGTTTTTGTCCATCATAGACCAAGAAAAAAAAAACTTCAGTTTGTACATAGGTATCATGGTTTTAGAGAGATGTCAAAAATACAGTTGCCTTAAGAGAGTCAATACACTTTAGAAGTGACATTGGGGAAATCAAGATTTATCTTAGATAGGGTGACCAAATGACTTATTTGATGAGTCAAGTGATAAATATATAGAAAGAAATTTCTAATGAGCTATCATGAGCTAAATTTGGAGATTACGAAGACCTCCAAACATTGACTGAAACAACACTCTGCATTTTGGTAGCCTCATTCTGCACATTTTGACCTGTCTTGGGAGATTAGAGTTTTGATAGGAAAAATAAACTCCAAATTGAAAAGTTCAAGATGTTCTGGAAGAGAGACTTGATAATATTTACAACAATATATTGCGTGCTCAAAGTGGACACTAGGAAGGCCTCCAAAAGTGGTCTGCAAAAAGGCATTGTGCTTTGAGAGGGTGGCATTGCGCTTTGAGAGGGTGGCGCTGCGCTTTTGGTAGTGGCACTGTGCTTTTGGTAGGAGAGCCAAAAAGGCCTCAAAAGCTTTAAGAAACCTCAATATTGTCCTCTCTTCCCTTCAATGCAAGTAATTTAACAACCCTTACTACATTTTTGGTTTACATTTCAAATTTTTTAGCATCATTCCCCATGGAAAGTGTGAAACCCTAAAAATCTCCCTTGGTTATACTTAAACCCTAAAACCCCTATCATTCCTCCTATCACCTATAACTATAGATCTAAAATTTTTACCTATCCCTTTATCCCTTTATCTCTATTTCATATCATCCCTATCCCTTTATCCCTCTTCCCAAACGGCAATTTCTCAATCAAGCCAAGCCCTCCCTCTCATTTTATGATTCCTACTTCCTCATTCATTTTCTAGCCCATAAGCTCATATTCCATCCCCTCATTCCTAAAAACACTTTCAATAATTCCTACACCTCAACATGGCAAACATGGACCAAGAAGACCGAGACTATAAGGAGGAGGAAAACATAGGGAGTGACACCTCAGCAAGCAGATCTAGGCAATAAAGAAAATGATACAAGGGAGGAAGATAGACTCAAAAAATTGGTTGAAGCTTCTTTGGAAAACCAAAGCACTTGATGGTGGTGCTCCATGCCAAATTTGGTCAAATTTTGAGAACTTTTTGCATTTTTGAAATTTTGAAATTCACAATGTAGAAAATTTGCCCACAAGCAGAGTGCCATTTTTCGTGGGGCATCCAATGGAGAAAAGTTTGACATTTTAAGATTCAGAATGATGAGGACATGCACCCTAGAATTTCGCATAAGTTTTGGAGTAGATCTGGTCCACCAAAACGTCCAAAAACTACCAAAAAATGACCTTGCTGCCTCTTTCTGGACACACAGAAGCAGTCTTGGGAGGTTCAAATTTTTTTTTTTGCGGGGGAAGGGGGAGGGGGGAATCACTTCAAAATTAACAAATTCTAGGTGTTCTGGAACCTACACTTGAAGGACTTTCCAATGAGCTATCATGGGCTCAATTTGGCTAAGGGAATGGCTTCCAAAGGTGTGCTAAAAGTGTCCCTGCGCTTTGAGCCATTTTGGTCATGGAAACTAAAATGCGCCTATTTTGACTGTGAATTTGATTTCTCTCTCCTCATGTATGATTTCACTAATCTAATTCATGACATGGTATGTAAAGGCAATGGTAAAATAGTGTTAGAGGGTATATTCATCAGTTAGAGGTGGTTTTGAGTCAAATGAATCAGTTTCCCCTCGTTTAGAGCCAAGTTGTTTGACTGCCTATATTCCAGTTCTTTGTTGGGAAATGGTTGAAAAACCCCCTATTCTCATAGATTTCACCCTTGAAGGTTAGGATGAGTAGTTTTGATGCCTATACTATGTATTTTCTTAGTCATTTGTAGAGGTTGGATTCAACTGGATGCTCATGAACTGAACACTTATCATTTTGTAGCAGTTTTAGCAGGAAACTAATAGAGTTGAAGCTATTTTTATGGGATTCCTATGGTATGGCCTTTAGCATGTTTTTTTTCTTTAGTTAATATGTTCTCATGTTATTTATGTATGCCTCTTCCATATAATTACTTCTGATTGGTTGTTTTCAAGTCAGATAGGTGGAATACATTAGGTTTTAATGATTTGCCTTAGGAAAACACCAATACTTCGTGTTTTTTCTTCTGTTTAAGAAGGATTATTGACTTGCTCAAGCTGTTCTTAGCTCCTCACTAGTCTATCCTTTCACCCCATCAAGCTTTAAGGTGTCGAACATCATATGTACCTTGCCCCATAAAATCCCCTGAAATTTTGACCTATTTTCCCGGACCCAAATTGCCCAACTCCTCCTAATCTGGCAAAAACACCAACCAATTCAATAAAAACCCTTGAGCTACTATACCTACCATAAAATCTTGTTCCCGATCTAGTCATATTGATTGAGATTCATATGGAGAGAGCCCTCTCCCGACCTAGTAGGGCTAGCTATTAGGTTAAGTGTGTATTTTGGTTACCATAGAATTGCCTCCCTTCAGCCTGAGGTCAACCTAGGTGTTAACAACATGTACCCAAAATTCCCATGTTATAGCATGTACCTAAAGTTCTCATAATCTGATTTCAGCATTCATTCTAAAATCCACTTTTTGATTATTAGAATAAAAGGTGTTTCTTTGGATACTTGAATAATTGAGAACTTAGTTTAATATGGAAGTTTCTAAGTATTTCACTTATAAAGTAAGTTTTTCTTATGCCATGTGGATGATATGGTACTAAAAACCTCACTTGAGGGTTGGGGTGAAAGAAAACAATATGGATTTTATGGTATATGAGGGTATAAATTGAGGGAGACAATGAGCATTTGAACATACATTAGAGTGAGGGTTAAGTTTGAGGGAAACAATGTGCATTTTAGTGGGAATATGAGGGATGGGGTCAACTGGGGGGAAGGGGGCCAATGTGTATTTATATGGGTATATAAGGGTGGGAGTCAAGGGAGATAATGTGCATTTCAAATGGTGGGGATGGTAGAAGGCAATGTGCATATTTATTTTCCCTGCCTCGACCCTCATAATGCACCTTTATTTACTCCCTCTCATTATATGATGGTGGGGGAATGAAAGACAATGTAGAAATTGCCTCCTCCACCTCCACCATTATATTGTGCCATGGCTATATGGTGGTGGGGTTCAAAAAAGTTTCACCTTATGAACCAATATCTCACAAAATTCATACATAAATTGGGTTTAGTATTTACAAAACTAGAGTTAATTAATTATAGGAACTATGGGCATTTTGGCAGAAACATTTTACTGTGTTGACCTAGGGTGTAACTACAAGATGCCAACAAACGAGTTTCTCATAGTCTAGCACAACATCATCATTTTAAATCTTCCACAAGGGAAGAAGGTCTCACACCAGGCATGCTGACATTATTAAGTAATGTGTTAGGGATTTAGATGGTAACAAGATTGATTCCATCAATTAAGTTATTCATCAAAATTATATTCATTTATGAGTATTCAAATAAACTTTTATACATATGTCAATAAAGTAATAAAGAAATTAATGTTTTTTAAAAATTATATGCAACTCCAACAAATTTAGCATAAGATACATATAAATAGATCCCCTAAACAAGCTTATTTACACTATACTTCAGAGAGCCAAACCATTACAACATATATCTATTGAAACTATGCAAGATCTTCTTCAGACTTCTTCAAAACTAGATGAATAGACAAGAATACAATAGAATACCTCAAATGGACTTTAACTCTCATTTAAATAGTATGTTGACCTTGTTCGTGGTCTCTCCCCCTTTTGTAACTTTGTCTATGCGGCTATATATAGGTTTTTTCTCCTTAGATATTGTCCATGCTCGCTTGATGGTCCAACTTAACCCAATTAACAAAATATAACTGCTTGGTCCACTTCCCACTTGATTCCTTCAAACTCAAGATCTGAGTTCTTCTTTTGCATCCTTGGTGAGTTCCAATGTAGCCATCCTATTTCATCATTACCATTTTCCTCTTTTTATTCCCACTTTCTAACACGTTTGACCATTTACTTTTCTACTTGTGCTTCTTTTCTTTGTGACTCTTATATCAAAATTAATCAAATTTATTACAAAATAAAAGGCACCAATAATACTTGACCACAATCTATTGATTCGCCCTTGAGTCAATCCTTTAATTATGTGATTGGTCCTTATTGTGGTTGCACAAATGACGCCAATACACCGTCGCTATACTGGTGTTGCTACGTCAAATGGACCAATTCGAGAACAATTTACAAAACCTGAGTCTTGAAACTATTGTAAAAATTCGTGATTTCTCTCCATACAATAAGAATAGTGGTAGCCTTGTCAACAAATTGGGTTGTAGTCTCTATAACTAGTTTCTTAAGGTGCGAAGAAAGCAAAGCTCTTCACTGAGTATTTGCATAAAAATTGAGGTGCTAGAGTTGCATGTATTTGGCTTTGGCAGTAGGTTGAAGGTCTCAAGGAGTAGTCTTGGCCTTGTGTGATTCCTACTCTAGTCCATTAATCTATTCTTCATCTTGATAAAAGACCTATTGTTGTCATGTCACATTTTTTGTTACAATAGATTTCTCCATCAAGTATTTGATGTGTTTGTGCAACTAATATAGAGGTCAATTACTTTTGGAAACCAATATTAGGCAATATTGTACTTAAGATAATATATCCTTGTTGGTAGGTCTGATACCAATTGAAAATAATTAATGAAAACAATAAATAATTCAAGAAACATAAGCTTTGGCATAAAAGGCTTTTAAGCCTCATTGTATACTCATAGAAAATAATGATACATAATTCTCTCACACACGAGGCCTCATATTATAGAATTGAGGTTCTAAAAAATTACCAATTTGGCTAATTTGTTGAACATTCTCCATAAATTTCTCCATGATATGTCCATGAATATCTCCACAAATATCTTAGCTAATTTTATGTGATATCCATCCTTAACTTCTCTCATTATCCTCATCTTTTGTCATATGTAGACTTCTAAAGTATGTCTACTTTCATGATTAAAAATTTCATAATTTCATTATTTTGTGAATACTTGGATTTATTGATTGTTTTTGTGAATATGAAGCTAACATTCCCACCCTCAATCATAAGTCCAGAGTAAGAACCTCGTAACATCTCCAAGTCTTCATACTAAAACTCCTAATCTAAGCATCAATTAAGAATTACCTAAAAAACTACCAAAATTGGATGTTGCAAACCCCATTATGAAGAGAGCGGACCAAGAGAAGTGAATCATCTACAACTCTGGCACATCCCTAAAAATGATTGACAACTCAATCTAATGCGAAGTTGTAATGAAAGAGGATATATCTATCCTTTGTTAGGTCCAATAACCATCCAAGAGAATAAAAATGCCCACATTTGCTCTCAATCAACGTCCTAATTGTTTGTCCAATGAAAATTTTTGGTTCCCCATGGAAGATTGGGTTGTTGTCAAAAAATTTAGTCTAACAAACATCATCATCAATTCAATTTCAATTCCATCGTCAATTCCCCCATTTGTCAGCTGAAAGGAGAGACCATAACCATTTTCTTTTGTTTTCATCTTGTTGGGTGTATGCTATATTCTTTCCACGGTTACCCACAGACATGAAGCGGGGGATTAGAGGGTGGTAGTAGCCCCTTCCTACAGGGTTTGGGGCAGTTGTTGGGATATATTTTTTGGACCCCATATTAGGTGGACAGGCCTACCTATGGCTTTGAGCATGGGTTTTGTACATGGTTTTGGGCATGATGGTTTTCTTCTCATGGTATTTTCTAGATCTAGTCAAGGTAACTACGGTTATGTTCTAATCCAGGGCTAGAGGATTGGGGGTTATGAATGCTTCAATATGTAAATATAGGTGTTGTAAAATTGAAAGGAATATAATGAAAAATCAATCTCGTAGTCCCAGTTTTGGGATTCAAGGGAAAATATTTGTGCATATTTATTTTATGTTTTATGCTCTCACCATTGTATACTTTTTGTCTTTTAAGAATTAATGTGTAGGTAATTTTTGTACATGATTAAAACCTATAATACTCCCCCTTTAAGATGTAGGAAAGTTTCACCATTGTGCTCCCACTTCGAACACTTGGGAGTACGATATTCCTTTGCCAGTTGGTTGGAATATTTATCTTCATGTGAGATTGAATCCTACAATAAAACATATATAATCATTTCACTATTGACATCCACTCCCAGGAATCAATCCACACATAATTAATCTTCAATATGGTTGGTTTGTTTTGTTTTCAACATCTCTCTAACGAGTGATTCTTCTTGCCACAATTATTGCAAGGATGAAGATCAAAATAATGATCTTTCATATGACCAGTTCTTTGACAATGTTGACATTTTGGCTTTTATTAATCTTTCTCATTGTTTTATGATGTTGATTGATCAAGAAATCCTCCACTCGTAAACTTGATTGGATTTGAATAATTAGGAATATGCAAGTCGTTTTCATCTTTGTCATATCCTAGGACATATTGATTTTTGTTGCACTAAATTTCTTCCCTCGTTTTGCTGATTGTTTTGGAAAAAGACGATTGAACTTAATCATGTACAACTTCTACACTTGAAGTTGTATCATTGAGTGACTTGGAATCAACTTCATTATTTAAAGTTGTATTGATGAATGTCTCAGAAATATGACTTTTCTATTGTAGCTCAACACATTGTAGTTGTGAGTCAAGTTGGATAAACTCAATCGTTTCATGTGCATAATGTAGATGCCTTTTAATATCAATAAAATTGGCTTTGCTGATTTTCATTGTGTCTTTAGAAATAGATAGTATCATATTGTTTAGAAATTCTAAGAGTTCAATGCTTTGCTCCATTTGAACTCACTTGCTTAAACTTGCTTGTTTAAACTTGCTTTCTTGAATTTGACACTTGTTTGATATTATATTTTTTCTTTCCTTCTTTTAATTTCATGCTCACTTGATTTCCTTTTAGCAAGCTTAGGGTGTCATCTACCACGAAAAATGCACCCAAGTTAATGATTTTATAATGAGTAGATGACAAGTTCAAATGGATTCTCTTGAAATAACTCAACCTCCTATCAATTCTGACTTAATGGTTCAAGGCTTGGGTTTCGGGTTCAACCAAGAATGCTCTCTTTACAAAATATCTTTATGAATAAAAAAAACATTATTGAATCTTCCATATCTTAAATGAGTCCCTTATGACTTTCAGCTTGGACTTTATCCATTTCTAATTCCAATTTTTTAGGACCATATGACATTTAACACACTACTACATATAGGAGGTTTTAAGACAATATTTGAATTAATTGTCTTAACTTAAGACAAAAAAAACTTGTGTGTTGTCTTAAATGTTGTCCTTAAGTGGGTGTCTCAAAATTTAATGTCTCAAAATTATTGTCTTAAAAATTTTCTTCTATAAAGATAGTATAGAACACATATTATTATTGTCTCTATAAAGACAGGAATTATTGTCTATTAAGAGACAATTTTGTTTGTCTCTCTAGAGACATTTTCATTTGTCTTTGTTAAGACACTTTCATTTTTGTCTCTTTAGAGATAATTACATTTTTCTCTTTTCAAAGACAACAGTTGAGATTAAAAACATATTTTTTTTATAGAGACTACATGTCCAAAATTAAAACTATTGTCTCTCTAGAGACAATATAAAAGAAAATATTTAAAATAAATAAATAAATAAAATCATTTTAAATGTTCTTTTAAGGTGGTTTCAACATTCAAAGTTCCTAAATAGTGATTTTAATTACCTTAGATCTATGTTCTTTATGGATACCAACAAAGTAATAAATAAATAAATCGATTATTTTTAAAGCTAACAACAAAGTCATTTTAAATCTAAATGAAAAAACAATTCTGGAAAGCTACATTGAAAATAATATGCCAACACACTTATATTCACTGAAATACATTCATGTCATTTGAACATCTAGGATCCTCAGTTGGAACTTCATTTTAAGACATATTATGAGGCAAAATAAAATTGTTCTAAAATTCTCCATCCTACAAGAGGGTTTATTCTCTAACATATAAATTTAAACCTTCAATCACATTAAATGGTGGAAATTAAATTCATATCTACTTGTTAAACCACAATTTCAAGACCCTTGTATAATTTGAATTAGCTTCCTTGATAACAAAGAATTGTAATAATGTATATGCATTTGAATCTACAATTGATTGGAAATTCTATATTCATGAAGGTTTTACAAAATATGGATGATTGACACAAGTCCTAGCAATATGATATAGGCCAATTCTCAATCTATTGGTGACCTAAAAAGTTATCTTCTCCACTACTAGCTTTCATACTTCAAGTTGGCTCCATCTCCTATATGCATCCCAAGAATTGCTGCAATTAGTATCCAAATTGGTGGTGATCTAGTTCCTAAGGAAGCTTCATATCCAATGAATCTAATTCAGGTAATGAACTATTATGATCGACTTCATAGGAAGCTAAAGTTGCAAAGAAGTCTCTATCACTAGCTTTTTTCTGGATAGTTGATCATTTCTTAGAGGCACACCAAACCACCCATCCTTCTTCCTATTAAGAATAAAATAATAAATTCATGTAAGGAAAGTTTTAGGCCATTGCTCAACCATTTCCAAAAGAGATACTTACTGAAATAAAATAAAATAAATGTAGTGAGTACCTGAAATAGAAATGTGTGCACTCTTAGTATTTCTTCATTATCACTTGCCTTGCCTTGCTTGATTCCCCAGAGCACCTGCAAATGCAATAGTAGAGTCATTTTACTTTATTTATAATAAAACCACATACCATATTTATAATAATTAATAATTGAAATAAAATAAAAATTTTGCAAACTTATTAAACTCTGAATATAAAAATGGCTAAAAAAAATCAATCTACCCTTTAATGTAAACATAATTTTTGAATGATCATACCATCTCTATTTTTTGGTTGGTAGCATTGTTTGTTCCCATTCACTTCAAATTATTTCTTTAGAAAAGTGTCTAACTTGTTGTTTTAAGAATTAGAATAAAGACTCGATCTAAATAACTTCCCTCAGATACATATCTAAAATGAAACGTCACTCTTAGATTCAATCTTTAAAATGAAACATCACTTTTAATGTGCTTCTGATTTTTTATAAAAAAAATTATTTAACGAGATTTTACTAAGTTTTTATAACATTCTTGTTTATGTTATTAAAGTGACGAGCGTCATATTTTTCTGTCAGTTGTGTTTATGCTCTAGAGCTTATAAATTTGGAGGGACAAACAACATGATCAAAGGTACAATTTGGGAGAAGAGTTGTTATGGAGTCGTTAAGCTCGTCTGTTATATTATCGCTAAACCTAAAAAAAATTAGGTCAACTCTCATGCATTGTCAAGAAAATTTAGAAATAAGTAGCATAGAATATCTACAACCTAATCCTAATCATGTTGAGCAACTATCCATTGTAGGTAGCATTCCAAAGTGTCTCTTCATGTTGAGTTGGTGATATCACTTTCATGGATGATTAACTCTGCAAATTTTGGCACTACTGAAATGGGGAGCGAAAGAAGCAGAACTAGCTCTCCTCCATTAACACCATCGTCATGACATGGGTGAGAAGGCATGAAAATAATTTCCCATCTATGTTCTTCTCTAACTATACCAACATGGAATGGATTTCCCCATCCAAAATCTGCATCGTTCAGAGGAAAGAGCCACCGCGACGAAATAACTAAGCGTGTCAACTCCTTCATTCTCTAATCTCAGAGGCTTCTTCACTTCCAAATAATCAGTGGAAGATATTACAAACTTATCAGTGATTGAGTTCTTGGCATCCCTTATAAACCTTGCAGCGTAACAAAGTGGGTATTCCATAAGATCCCTATTTCTTAAAGCTGCACATGCATCTGTGAAAGCATTAACATAATACAAAGATGGTGATTGGGGATCAGTCCTGACACGTATGTCCACAACAAAAGTAAAATTGATAGACCTTGAGCACCCAGAAAAACCAAGGGCCCTAGTCCTACATCTCCATACATGGGCCGCCACGACTTCAAATGTTGTTATGAAATGAAGGGAAGAGTCTTCTGTCAGTATTTCAGGTTTTCCATATTCATTCTTAGTTAATCATCTTAAAATAAAATTCATCGAGGTTTCAAGATGGTTCTCTCTCTCCAAGCCTCTACATTATCAATAACATTCTAAACTATCAGAAGGAAAGACAGTGAAGAAAATCATACAAACAATGTAACATATGAACATGCATAAGAAAATGCACGTCAATACATATAAATTACATAGACAATTATATCATAAATGAGAGATGCCATTGTGGATCCATGCGATTTCACAAAAACAATATTATGGGTGATTAGATGTAGCTTTTCCTATTTGCAAACGTTATGAGAAATAATTTCAACCCAAAAATAATTTATCAAAAAAAGAATATATAAAGAAATTTTGCATGGCATATGTGGATGTTTTCCTACTTCTTTTGATACTCATGAGCCTTAAGTAAATAGTCCTTGTGTTTCTCTAGTAATCCAAATTTATTCCTTTTAGCCCTGCATGGACAAAACACTAATAGTCTAAATTTTTCTTCATAATTTATATTTCTAGATGGTTTCGAATGTTTACAAATAAATATGCCAAAAATAATATTATTATATTACTTTTTACAAAATAAATCACTGAATGAAAATTCTAAGGGAGAAGGAATACATACGGTTGGGCATGTTCCTTGTAAGCCCACTGCTTTACAACATTTTTTAATGGTGACATAATTGAAAACGAGATAACATAAATATGCAAAGACAAAAAAATTTAAAATTAGAAATAAAAACTTCTTTAGTGTACTCCTCATCATTACAGAGTGCCAGACGCACAATCTAGATAGCATGAATACTTCCTAATGGGACAATAAAGCAACAAGACTCTATGTTTCTAATTAGTAACAAGTTAAACACCAAGTTCATATAGTTCAAACCTCAAGTTGTCAAGTCCAGAGGTCAAACTTCCAGCTGTTGAGTAGCTTTTTTTCAAACTTCAGTTTAGGCTCTAAAGCCCTTTGTAGTGGACTAGTGGGTGAGGTCAAGAGGGCAACCACTTCAATTTTAACCTTCAGCTAATCAACATACAAATTTCCTAAACTTTAGCCTGATAGGTGTAGAAGAAATTCGATACTTTTTTCTATCAGGTTGTATCTCAAGTTTGGCTTGCAAGCAAGCAACTAATCGAGATTTTCAAAGCCTAAAAATGTCATGAATACTAGTAAAAATACAAGGTAAGTTTAAAACCCTGAATCAAGTTCTCATAGGCTACTGTGATTAATGCAGCCATTGCGAGTAGACTCATTCTCATTGGGATAACATTGCACAACCCCATAATATCATCTCCATTTGATAATGTTATTTTTTGTGGTAGCTGTAATGTTTCTTTATACTATTAGTAATAATCATTTACTCACTATAAATGGTATAAATCTGTACATTGTTAGCTTATTGACTCGGTTTAATTGTTAAGAATATCTTTTTTCTCTTATCAAGAAAAGGAAATTAAAAAAATAGAATAAGATAAAACTTATATATATATATAATATAATATATAATATATTATAATATATATATGCATATGTAATACTTTAACATTTTGGCAATCAGATCACTGTATCAAAGTGGATCTCTTGTCCTGTAAACAAATTAACTTTTAGCAATGAAGTACACAATCATAATCTTCAAACCCAATCAAAGCTAAATAAAAGGAGAGCACTCAATACCCAGAGATTTCTTGTAGTGACTTACACATTGCTTTATTGTGAGAGAAAAATACAAATGGCCCTTCTAGGGATCAAAATGTCTACCTTTTGATCAAAGTTGTTAAAGATAAACTGGGACAATGACCTTCTCGAACAATTTGTAGATACTCAGAAATTTCATGGTTTTCTTCTAGGAAAAGAGAAAAAAGATAAATAAAGGGAAATTATAGAGACAATGAAAAGAAAAATGACTCTCACAATGATTTGGAAGCTCCCCAAAATAATGGGAGAAAGTTTTGAACAATCTCAATTGTTGGATATTTGAGTAGGTGAAAAATAATTTATACTCAGGTTGTTGCTATCTGTTACACTAAAATTTGTCACCATGACTATCTACAGTTAATATGGCTCCATCAATAGTCATATTATCCTCCTTGTCAAGCCTTATACCTCTGCTCTCCATGTCAAACTTCAAAAAAGAGAGAAAGTCATTAAAAATCATGTTTATCTCTGGGTACGCAGGTTCTCTCTACCTTGCCTGCGTGTACGCATCCCAAGCTCATTGTACCTGCGTACTTGTACGCTCTGTAAGTCAAGGGATGGGTGCGTACTCCTGTAAAGGTCAAAAGGCGCGAGTTTCATCTTTAAAAAGTTACTTGTGGTCACTTCTAGAGCTTTCTGGAAGAGTGTTTGACGTGTATTG
>APFE030521347.1:12363-42221 GCA_000404065.3 Pinus taeda | reverse complement strand
TTTGATTTGGAAGTTGTGGAGCTTGTTGGTTTTGAAAAGATGGAGGATATTGGTAAAATTGAGCAAATATCCCATAAGGATTTTGCATACCTTGTACCCATGATTGAAAAGGATTTTGAGGTTGGGACCAAGGTTTTTGCCAAGGGTTCCAATTTGGTGGGGGTTGAAGATTCATAGAGTTGTTAAACCCTTGATTTTGTTGCCCCTGCCAAGGTCTCCTTGCAACAAAACAGAGAGACTCGATTGTATTTGGATCTTCTTGAAAGACAGCTTTGAGCCCAGGTATTGAAGGACAATCCTTGGTCTCATGATTCTCTGAACAGATTACACATGTTTCTACAACTTTTGCATCCAAGGGACATTCCCTTAGAGCATGTTTCTTTCTACATTTTGGGCAAAAGATGGCCAAAGCTTCAGCTTTTGCTTTCTGCTTATTGTGAATCTTAAGAGTGTCTAGTTGCTCACTATGACTCCCTAAGATGTCAGTTTTGAATTCATCAAGCATGTTGACAATCTCAGCCCTACTTACTGATCCAGTTGTAGATTTGTTTTCTTTGATGAGAGAAGGATCACTAGGCCCTTTTTGAGTTTTAGATTTCCCCCTTGAGAGATGGACACATAGCTCTGCTATATCATGAAGTGGAAGTTGAGATATGTCTCCTTTTCCCATCATGTTAAAAATATCTATCCATTCATCTCTAATGGATTTTAATAGAAGGGCTTTCAAGCTCTCCTCATCTAAGTTACTCATTTTTGCTCTTTTCAAGTTGTATTGAAATCTTTCAAGTAAATCCTCCAAGTTTTCATCTTCTCTTTTCACCATTTTGAATACCTCATCCTTGTGATTGGTGGGCATACAATAGTCCAGGTACCTATCCAAAAATGTTTGTTTCATATCATTCCAAGTCCTAATGGATTGAGTGAGTAATCCCATGAACCATTTCAAGGCTGCCCCTTTTAATGTTGAAGGAAATAGTTTGAGTTTTTGAGAGTCCTCCAGATAATCATAAGTTCGACACACGACCTCAAACTCAAATAGAAATGTTTCAGGGTCCTCATTTCTTAACCCATGGAAGTTTGGGAGGACAGATGGCGAGATGTTTTTCATTATGGTTCGGGAGTCCTCATCGACTATAGGAAATCCGAATGAGTTATCTCCATCCCTATTTCCCCCAATGTTACCTCTACCTCCTCCATTATTTCCTCCTCCTCCTCTACCTCTACCTCTACCAAATCCGTTTGCTCCTTCTTCTGTCATGGTAGTTTCCCTGGGGACTTCAGAGTCCTCTGGTTACTCTACTAAGGGTGAATGAGGAGTAATTTCTCCCTCTTCTTCCTCAGGTGATTCTACTTCTTCAATTACAATTTGTCTCCCTGTAGAAGGAAGGAAAGGATCTCTTCCTAATTCAGATTCGATGGATGGTGTGGGAGAGTCAACTACTGCCTCTTGAATTCCAGGAATCCTAGGGCTAGGAGTGTAAGTTGGAGATGATGGAGGTGTCTCTTGTCTATTCCTTGAAGTAGATGGAGTTGTAAAAATCGAACTCTTGGCTCTAGCTAAAAACCTTCCCCTAGAATCTCTTGCTCTATGCATATCATTTTTTTATTTTTCTTCAAGTCGGGCTAATAATTCTCTTTCTGATCTTCCAGGTCACTCTAGGTGCAAGAAGAGAGCATACTCAAGAAACTATTAAACCAATAAATTTCTCTTTTCTGATCCTCTATATCACACTAAGTGCAAGAGGAGAGCATACTTTGAGAGGTTATCAATTTTCCTTCGTTGAAATTTTCTTGTTTTTTTTTTTTTTTTAGAAATTGGCTACCTAATTTCACTTCCCCGGAAATGGTGCCAAAATGTTTGGTCAATTTAGTGTGATCTAAATTGCTAATTAAAATGTCAATCTGGGGTTCATAAACTGACGAAGTGAAGTGTACTATATGTACTAGATAACTATTTCCTTAGTCTTTTGTCGTTTTTGAGTTTTTAGTTTGTTTTTGGATTTATCTTTCCCTAATGTGTGATGGCGAGGATGAAAGTGAAGTATGGAGTATAGATGGTGATGGTTTCTACAATGATTTTCTCAAACTTGAAAGTGCTCAAAAAGAAAGCTTTAAAACAACTAAACTGAAATCAATTCTTAAGAGGAAGTAAATGCATCAAACAGTGAACTAATGACAATGGCCCAGTATCCTTGCTGCTGAATGAAAAGAAAGTAAAAACTAAAAGCAACTCAAACTAAAAGCAAAGCAACTAATCCACACTACTTAAACTCTTCAGATCCTTTACCCTTCAGCTCAATCTACCTTGTGGGAAGCAATCATGAACAAGTCAAGCAATATGATATCTAAATGGCAAGAAATTAAATTGCATAAAAGAAACTAGTCACACTACTTGAACTCTTCTAGTCCTTTACCCTTCAGCTCAATCTACCTTGTGGGAAGCAACCATGAATAAGTTTAAGCAATATGATAACTAAATTGCAAGAAATTAAATTGCGGAGAAGAAACTAATCACACTACTTCAAATCTTCTGCTCCTTTACCCTTCTGCTCAATCTACCTTGCGGGAAGAATCATGAATGAGTTTAAGAAATATGATAACTAAATCACACTACAGCTAGTAATATTCTGATTTCTTGCTAATAGAGTCACTTGACTATAGAAAGAAACCATAAACTGGTGAGCAGTATGATATCTAAATAACAGAAAAATAAATAAGCAAATCACAACTTGGAAAAGGCAGTGCTGAAATTAAACTTCACAAAATGAAAGTTAGTAGGAAGAACAAGATGATCTCATATGTCAATAGTTATCAAAAAGATGAAAATTTGCCCGGGCTGCCTAAGAAAACCTGCAGAAAAGCACTGATCAGTTGACAGCTATAAGAAAACATAGGTGAAAATATAAACAGCAGTGAGTTAAGAAACATCAAACAGTGTGTTATGTACAAGTTAATGATTATAAAAACAAAAACATAATAAAACCAAATGGAAACTTTACAAGGCTTCAGCGCGCAGGGGCCCTCTGCCACTTCAGCTAGTCAACGAGTAGTCACACGAATAAACTCAGAAAAGTCTTCTCATATATTAAAACAGCAACATATATAAACAGTGGGGTGGTAACACATCAGTTCAAAATTCACATATCCCAAAAAGCTCCTTTACAGCATTCATCGACGCGTTATTTATAATGGAAAAATGCTAAAACTAACTAAAAACTCCTATGCTATTGACTGTGTTTCCAAAGACACGTAGATCCCTTCAGTCGAGATCTAGCGTAACTATCATCATGTCTATTAAATCTCCGGAGTGGTAGCTGTTGGATTCAGGTTACGGAAATGATCTCCAGGTGTGCCAGTGTCTTCGTGAGCTGAGGACTATGCCACGTAACGTTCACGTGCTCAAAACAGAGACGTGCCACCGCTGAAATCCTTGGTTGGATTTGTCTTTGACCTTCGTTGATTGTGACCTTCCATGGATGATTTGGCTGATTTGAAGGGACACGTTCCATGTATCCGTCACCTGGAGCTTGCCCATGTAGCTCGTTTCTTCATAGGACACCTGTAGCACAGCTTTTAACAAAATAGCTGCGAAATCCTGTGCTGACTGCAGAAACCTGTGCTGGCTGTGGAAACTGACAAGTTTCCGCAACTGCATGAACAAGAAAAACTAAACCAAACAACAGTCATAAGCATAGTCAGAAAACCATATAAAAAGTTCTTTTTAGACTATAATGCAATGATTTAACAACTGGGTGGATGAAGTAAGTGGAAAAGAAGGCTGAGAGGGTGTATAGGAAGGTGCTGGTTTGAGGCTCAACACCAATCATGGTTGCACTATACCTCCCATCCTCATCCATCTTGATATGCATCTAGAGATCCTTCTCCTCAAAGTTACTGAAGAGCTCTTTGTTACTGGTCATGTGAAAAGAAGCTCCATTGTCCAGGTACCACATACTACCCATCATTGATGACACCATAAATACAAGCGATGAGGGTAAAATCCAATTCGAACTGTGAAGCAAGAGTCTCACCTGTCACTCCTCCTGAGGGCTTCTTATCAGCTATGTTATGCGGACACCTTGTGGTAAAATGTCCCAGCTCATGACAGTGAAAACACTTGATTTTCGACATGTTCTTCTTTCTACCCTGACAAGAATCTGATTTGGAATGGGATGACTTCCCCTTCCCTTTCTTTCTTTACCCGCTAAGGCACAATTCTCCTCATCATCATGCTTTGATGAGGATTTTCCTCTAGTGTTCTGTCGAATATCTTCTTGTACCAAGTCAGACCACAATCGCTCCCACTCTAGTAGCTTCTCCCTCCCATTAATTGAGTCCTGGTAACTGTCCCAGCTCTTGGGAAGTCCTAGCAGTGTTAGGCTCACGAGATCATCTTGAACAAACCGTAATCTTAACACTTCCAAGCTCATCCTAACATTGGGTGAATTTAGTCAAGTACTTCATAATAGAGTTGGCCTTCTCCATCTTGATCTTTCTAAGTTTGTCCTTTAGTTCCAGCTTCATGTGGTCATTGCTATTTTGAAATAGGTTTGTCAATGCCTTCCACATTGCAAATGGAGTTTCCTTACCGTGGATATTTGAGACAATGTGATCTCAAACTCCTTCTAGGATAATCCTTCTTGCTTTTGCGACACACTTTCTCCATTCAGCCATATCTTTAGCATCATATGTTGGAGGCTTCGGAATATCATGATTTATTAATTCCTTCAACCAGTTGTCTTCCAGTAGTGCCTCCATGCTATCCTTCCAAGCTATGTAATTTGAGTTTCCCTCCAGGGCATACTCAATTCTCAAACTGTAGAATGACATACTGTTTACTCTGAAGTATGAACTTACAAACTCGATTTCACCTTCACAACAAACTTGAATTTTCCTCTTCTATAATGTCTTTAGCTCTAATACCATGTAGATTTTTACTTGTAGATTCAACATCTTATGTGATATGTTAAAACATAAAACAAAAATCTACTCTACTCATCAGCAGAAACAAAATTGATCAATGAAAACACTAAGCAGAAAAGGAAGAATTCCAATCGCACATAACACAATATTTTTTAGGGGAAAACAATTGCTCAAAGCCCGGACTATCTATATTGCATTAACTAGAAAATCTAAGAAGAAAATACAATGCTTGTTCAACCTGAACAATTCTTGCACAATTACAATCTATCTCTCTGCTTCACAAACCAGCTCAAGCCAACACTTAGCCAATTATGTTGCCTGCCAAGGCCCTACTTTTCACCTCACATATATTCCAGAGTTTCTTACTTACCTGAAGGAAGGCGGAGTCCTCCAGTTTGGTCTCCTCGATAAGAAGTATGTCTGGAGCTTCTGTCTTGATTAAACTTCTGATGGCTTCTTCTTTGGTCCTACTTCCCATACCTCTACAATTCCAGGAGACAATCTTCATCATTTGTATTTCTGTTTGGCTCCCTTGGAGCCTTGGGACTAATTTCTCGCCATCTTTGGTTTTGTCGTAAGTAGCTTCTCAAGAGTTGGTTGGCTGCCTTGGAGCTTGTCTTTGAAGGTTTTCAGCTCTCTTTTTTCCCAATCTGTTTTGCGGCCCCTTATGGATCTCCTTATCGAGGCTTGAGATTCTCCTATTTCCCCTTCTTCCTCTGAGCCTTCATATTCTTGCTCAACTTCCTCGACTTCTACAGTATTTCCTTTGGAGCTCTCAGCGAGGCTTGCCCCCTTGGGAGAAGAGGGGGTACCTTTTGTGACGGGGGTTGATTTTTTGATGTTTGCTTCCTGTGTTTCCTCTATTTGTGAGCTAAGAGGGGCGAATTTATTTTCTTGCTCCATTCTGGGAGGGGGTTGCTGAGAAGGGGCTTGCTGAGGGCCTCTTCCAGTTGGACCAACATGCTTTTGGGTTGTCTTGGCACACTTGACCTGATTCCAGCCTTCTTCTTTACCCTTATCTGGTTCAGCATTTGTTGGGCATCATCTGGTGAAGTGGTTGTAGACATGGCATTTTCGGCACTTGAAGGGCAACCGCTCATAGTCAAGCTTCTGCAAATGAGTCCAGCTTCCTACTTTGATTTTGATGGCTTTTGGAAGTCCCACCTCTAGATCTACTTCTACGCAAATTTGGGTCAGTCATATTGATCTTTGTTGTTTGCTTGGTCTATGAATTTCCCAAGGGCGTTGCCAATGTGCTGCAACGAGTCCCAGTTCCAACAGTGCACTGGGATATTTGGAAGCCTGACCCACACTGGAACATCTGTAGGAACGTCGACTGCAGGGTCAAAATCCAGCGTCCATTTGTTGAGATAGAGGCCCTAGGAACCCATGAAATAAGGGCCATTCTGGAAAATCAAGTCTTTATCTTCCTTAGAGGTGAATTCGAAGTGAAAAAACCCTCATCCTAAGAAATAAGAAGTGATGTTATTCTTGATCAAAGGAGCCTAGTTCTTGTTGACCCAGTTCTCAGTGGACTTAGGAGAAGGCCATAGTCCGGTAAACTGGCCGACAAGAGCCCACTCAGCCAAGGAAAGGGCGACTTGAATCGGAGTCTCTGGCGGCAGGGAGATTTTAGGAATATCCTCTAGCCTCTTGATGAATTTGGTAGCTTCGCTGTTTTTCTTTTGCGGCAAGCCAACCAATAGCCGAGAGAAGGCTTTGGCAGAAGAAGGCAGGGGGAGGAGGGGGCCTGCCTGGGGCAAGCCTGGGACCTCCATGAACACGAGTTTCGAACTCCTCCCAACAGCAAATGAACCACACAAGCATGCTCTCAAAGAAGGGCGCAAAAAAGCAATGACAGAGGGCCTAGGGCCGCAGGGCAAGGGGACCTTGTGCGCAGGCGCCGAAGCGCAAGCAGCAAGCTAGGGTTTAGAGCATTCCATCGCACCAGGTTGGCCGCTCCTCCATCTATGTTGAACTGATTTGGTATTTTAACTATTACAAGTTGTTAAAAGAATAGAATTTCGATTTACTTCCTAATTTAATTCAAGGAAAAATTAAATCATGATTTATTGTTGCTATTTTTAACATCCACTATATCATTTGTTATACTTATTAATGGACACTTCTCTTCAATTTTCACTCTAATAGGAGGACTAAGGCAAGGATTATGTTTGTCTTCCTATTTATTCTTGCTTAGTGGTAGAAGGGCTTAGCATGGCCATTCTAGAAGCCAAAAGAAAGAGAGTTATTAAAAGGATTAAAATTGGATGGAAAGAACATTGTAGTCATCATTTATTCATTGTCAGTGTATTAATTTTCAGTAATGGTTCTCTAGTTGAAGGGAAAAAGTTACAGGAGATTCTTCATTTGCATTGCAAGGTTATGGGAATGGAAATTAATATGCACGCATCTATAATTAGCTCTAATAATATAATTGAAGAGATAAAAGGTTTTTTTAAAGGAATTTAATTTAAATTTAGATGGTTGCCTCAAACACTTTAGCTTCATTTTGAAACCAAATGGTGATAATAAACATGGTTCCCATTGGCTTATTGGAATCTTAGAAAGAAAATGTTTATTCTTTGAAAAGTTTTCATTAGATGACACATAAAATAGTGCATACATCATAAGGGGATATGATTTAATGTCTTAAAAAATGACATTTTAAAATGAATAACTAGTGAAGCCATATAAATTAAATGGATGGTAAATGTTAATAAGCATTGATCCATAATAAGCATCAAAACACTTCATAATACATCTTCATTGCTAAAATTAAAAAAATTCTAAAAATAACTAAATTATAACTTTATTTTCAATTATTATTATTATTATTATTAATTATAAAAACAATTAATATATATGTTACATATATCGTTTTGAAAAAAACGAACAACATTTTTATCTAAGGAGATTCACCCCCATTTTACCATGGAGATTTTTAATTTGTAAATACACTTTGTTACAATACGTTTGGCCAATACTACATGCCCAAAAAACCATAATTCCAGTTTGTAGGACGCTTGTTCATGTGACATCTATTTTAATTAATAAATTTAATTAGAAGGCACACTTCATAATACATCTACATTGTTAAAAAAAAAAAAACAAACAAACACAAAAATCTAAAAATAATTATATTATAAACTTTATTTTCAATTATTATTATTATAATTAATTATAAAAAACAATTAATATATATATGTTAAACATATATCATTTTGAAAAAATGAACAACATTTTTATCTATGGAGATTCACCCCCACTTTACCTTGGAGATTTTTAATTTGTAAATACACATTGTTACAATACGGTGGGCCAATACTATGTGCCCAAAAACCATAATTCAGTTTGTAGGGCGTTTGTTTATGTGACGTTTATTTTAATTAATAAATTTAATTAGAAGAGCACAAGTACATTGAGATAAATCTCAATCTTTTACTTGTATATAGTACTAAAACTATTCTAGAATATTAAGCATTAGAGGAATTTTGAGGTATAAAATGGGCCTCCTAAGGAAATTATAAAATAATAATAGAAATAATAAAAGAAGATTAGATTTTATCATCAAATTTAGAGGAAAATATATATATATATATATATATATATATATATATATTCGACACGAATTTTCAACTTATTCTCCCTATGGGTTTACTCAAATTTCGAGTGGGAACACTCATTGGATGCAGAATTTGATTCCTCATCCAAGGAGTATCTATGTTGGATACTTCCGATGGACCCTGCTACATGAAAAATGAAAAATACATGAAAACCATGATTGCAATCACGTTTTTTCATATATTTCTCAATTTTTCGTGTAGCAAGGTCCATCGAAAGTATGCAACATGGGTATTCTTTGGATGAGGAATTAAATTTTGCATCTAACAAGTACTCCCTCTTAAAATTTGAGTAAAACATTGGGATATAAGTTGAAAATATAATTTTTTTATTTTATTATATTTTTTAATCTTTCTACTTTTTTACTCCAAAAATGGTGAATCATCCCCATGGTTGACATCATCATCTTGAATCATCTTGGTTCTTATAAAGTTTATTTTGGTTGTACATTTTTTAAACCTCAAATTTCCTCTAACGGAAGAATTTAAGTCCCTACTATTTACCTAATATTTACTAATAATTAAATTAAATTTATGGAAGCTCTTTTCCAAAATAAACATGTCTACTCACATAAATAATAGTCAATTAAAAATGATATGATAAATTGTCTAATAAATAAATATTCATTAATTAACTAAATGTTAAAATTAAAAATATATGAATATTATTAAAAAATAAATAAATAAATAAATATTTAAAAAAAAAAAATACATTTTTAAAATCATTTTAATATGTTTTATCCTCATAAATAAATAAGAAATAATTTTAAAATTCTATTTTATACTGAGAATTTTTTTGAATTACCTTTCTAAAATTGAAAAGGTAGAAAATATTCCATTTTTATTACCAAGATTCTCGAATATTCTCGTCCACTCTGATTTATTTATTGGCAAAGCAAAGTCCAATTATTTAGTTGTTCATTATGGACCCACTTGAGCATACTTTGATGTGAGGTGGGGTGAGGTTTGACTTTTCTTTTCCTACAGCCACTAGAGTTTTTCATATATTGAAAAGCTATCACAGATATTGTAGAATTCGAAGATTGATTGATCAAGTGGAAATGATGAGTCAGAAGCACTTTACAAGATGCTCTAGGTTGCGACTTGGAGGGGTTTATTTTAGTTTCTTCCATCGTTGGCCCAATGAATCACTCATCAAGCTGAAGTGCCCATTTCAGGACAACTTCAAATTCGAGCCTGTTGTGTTTCCAGATAAGTCGCTAGCGGTAGGACCCTAGCTAGGGAATACTCTGGTGTAAGGACTCATCATAGATATTTGTTGAATCTGAAGAAAATTGTATCGAAGGCAGACAACACTTTACAACACTTCAACGTGAGCATTCATGAGTGTAAGAGAGAAAATTTGGTTGTACCTTCCAAAAAGTGGGATGCTACAAAAGAAAACCCTAAATATGAGGATCAAAGAGGCCACTCAAAGGGGAGATGTGGTAGTTAGACCAGGCACCCATAAGACAAGTGTTTCTATAGACAAATAAGTCATGTTCCATACTATAAACTCAGGGTTAGGTGTGTAGCAAAGTAAATTGGGTACCCAAAAAGCAAGTTTTGTATGTTGGAGGTGGGTGGTTCCAGTTTATCAAAAACTTTGTCGAATATTCATGAGCCCATGACCACCACGGGTAGCTGCACATTCATTTTCATTATCATTTTTTGAATTTGTTCCATCTATCCCACCTGGAAATAGAAATTACTGCGATTGGAGATTTAAAGGCTTTCAAAACTATCAATGATTCAATGCATGAATATTTTATTAAAGTTGGATCACGGCTCAGCTCCTTGAATGTTTTTATGCATTCAAAGAGATTTTCACCTGTGGATTGAGATCTAATAGGCAAAGAGTCGCATAGAATGGCATTCTTCCACTTGCCATTACCCAGTTGAGCATGTTGCAAACCTTGGACCTCACCAACAATGCTTTCCACAACCATTGGAAATCTCATGACCCTAGTCCATCTTCGAGTCTCCTACAATTCATTTTTTGGCAACATACCCATGTCCCTCACCTCACTATTGAATTTGGACCAGTTACCTCTCAATGACAATTCCTTGGAAGGCCTGATTCCTACAACACTTAATAATCTAACAAGCCTCGTTCATCAAACTAATCTAAAACAACCTCAGTGACTAGTTCCACATGTTAAGTTGGACATTGAGTTTCCTAGATGGGAGTGATGATCGGATCTCTACGTCCATTCCAACAGTACTATGGCCATCTCTGGTGCAACTTACCTTGAGAAGAAATGGCCTGAGTGCTAAACTGCAGCCATCATTGGTGCAGCTTACCTTGAGAAACAAGGGGCAGAGCGCCAAACTATAGGTAAACGAGTGGAGATAAGCATGCTTCAATTATTATACTTGAGCCACAATAAACTATCGACACCTTTGTTATCGATGTAGTTTGATCACCCAACCCTGAAATAGCTGACCCTCTCCTACGACAGATTTACTTCATTGCACCACTAGGGAGAACTCCTTTATAAATATTGCAGAAACTCCCCTCTGCCCAAAATTTGTTGGTCCCTAGATCCACTAATGGCCACCCGAAGCTCCTTGTAAATGAATCTATGGATTAAATTTCCCGCCCAACTCTTTAATTTGAAATATTAGGTGCCAAAATAACATCTCGAATTCTTGGCACAGGAGTGGAATTGAATGATTGTCTTATCCACCAAACATTTGTGAGTCAAAATTGTCAGAAGTGAACCTTCTATCCCACTTGTGATGATACATAAAATTAATATATGTATGACCCATAAAATTAATATATGTTTGACCATCATAAAAAGACAACGAGACATTAGTCGGTCATAGTTGTTCTTAGGGTGTATTAATGGGCCTATAGCATTGGAAATATTGGTTGTCAATCTCTTCCCTCTGACACAAAAACCCTCATATGAAACTCCAAAAAAAAGTGCAAGACTCCAATCCCAAAGAATGCCCCACTAAAACACCTAACCCTAAAATTTATCTTAGAACTAGAGGGGAATATATTAATAAAATATCCTAACTAACTTTCCCTCCATGATAAATTCATTTACATTTCATTTCCCTTACATTTACATTTAATTATCAGTTACATTTCGTCTTCTAATTAAACCCAATTGGCACTTGGATCCCAACATACGCTGACATAAATAATTGGCTCATCTCAAGCTAGGTGTAGTCAGACATCCATGCTCGCTTGTGTGGCCACTGTACAATCCCAATCCATCTTTAAATTCTAAACCAAAGGCTACTCCCTAACCTCTACTCTATTCTGCACTCCTTCTTTGTGCACCTCTTCCTCCTTTTATGGGTGTCCTAGCCTCTTGCTCGCAAAACCCCATATCTCTTCTTCTTTATTCTACTTTGTTGCCTGTTATTCTGCCATTAAATACTGCAACTTGCATTGAGGTCTTTGTTGTTATCCACTCTTCCACTATCTATGTCCATCATACCTGCTCGGATTCTTTGTGTTTTTTCACTCGCCGATGCCATTAAATTTCTTTGTTTATGTTGGGCTAGAGTCTTTTGCGACAAAACTCTATCTCTCTTGTCACGCCTTTTGTTATTTTCAGGCATCTGAAATGTGGTGTGTAAACTAGTATGCACAGAACCAGCTGGTAACACCTAGTTTAGGTCTTAATAAATATTGCCCATGTGCTCTACCCCAAGTCTCATTTCCTTTCCTCATTTCTACATGGGTCTCCACGAACTGACTAGTGTTATAGAACAAAAACATAAAATTACAACGAAATGAAAATAGGTTGTTGCAACCACATTTAAATTTGTGGGCTCTTTATGTTCTGGGTTGTAGTTCCCTCGACACAGTTTGTTACCAAGTAAAAGCAGTTAACTCCTGTTACTCTACCCAAAATATTCATAATCATTTGTTGTATATTTGCTAGTTGTTGAAAATTTTGGAGTAGTTGTGTTAGCACTCGAAGATCTGCCTTACATTTCTGAGATTCTCAATATCCTGAAGCTCTTCAGTGTACCTAGAGCCATAAGATTCTAGAAAAATCACAGGATCTACTATCATGTGTCTCTCGTGTACCTAAAACATGTATTTATTCATATTCATCTAGGAATTCAATTAAGCTAGCACGCATACACCTAAGCCTTCAGATCCTAGTGGTGGGCTTTACTCATTTTTTTCTTTTCCATAATTGAACAAGAGCGAGATGGACTAACAACTTCTAGGAATTTGAATCTAAACCTTATGTTGAGGTGTCATGGATCTCGACCTGGATTTGGTTCTGATAAATAGTTTTGAACGTGGCCTTCGAATTGAACCAGATCATGACCGCTCCATAAAGGTTTTTTGTGGACTTTTCTCCAACTGACATTTGGGCTTCGACTTGGTCACCAAGTGTGGCTATGGTTATGAAAAAAATTGCAGCTACGGCCCCTTGACATGCTTCCTTTACAGCCATATTCCTTTACACATATATATGTCTGAGAAAATACATATATATCATTGAACACTTAGGCACTTGTAACATCACTGATTCATCGCATGTGATCCTGCCACGATGTCAATGTGGGTAGTCCATTGATAATAACTCAATCATCACAATGCCTTTGCAATCGGCCATTATGTCTATCACCTCCACTACTAAAGTGACTATAATAATCCACAGATAATGCTCCTCTCCCACCATGGGCAAGGTCAACCCATGGACCATGGCCATTAATATCATATCCGTCACAACCTCAAATGGCATCCTTTGCATCACATGCATTTTCAAACTCACTAAAACAGTAGTGACGAGGTGAAAGGGGCTCCTCATTGGTGTGCATGGCATACAGAAAATGGAGGTCCACAAGATCCTTGCCGCAACCTCTCCCCACCGTGGGTCCCAAGCCGCACTATTTTGACTTTGCATTGTTCCACACACTCATGTGTCAAGGATACTCCCTAATGTTTAAACATGAGACTTATTAATTAACAATGTATTTACTAAAATAGTGCTTCAACATGAGCTAATATTCCCATTTAAAAGGGGAGACATCAATTCTTGGTTTTATAATGTTGTCCCCTAATGGGTGTTCCTTAACCCTTAAACTCAAAACATAACTAGGTATGTAGAGAATATAAATGTGTAAAATTAAATACAAGAGAGAATTAAGATGAAATATCCAAATATACCTCTATATTATGATAATAAAGAAAGAAATAAAATTTCACTTGCCTCTTAAGGTGACGTGACCTTTCACTATCCTCCTATATTTTTAAATAATTTCTTAATGGAAAAACATAACTATGTGTTGTCCCATCATTCATTGGTAGGAACAACTACCTAGTGGGCCTTATATATTGGACCCCTTTCCATTAAATAACTAGCCAATAATATCTTATGAGCCTTATTTAAATAGGATAGTCACATACACTGATTGAATAACTCTCAAGTAACCTAATCTAGGGATATCAGGGTAGTATCCTAGAATGTCCTTAAATCCCATTCAAAGGCAACAAAGTCCTTAATGTTGGAGATTAAGAAATTGTTGTAAAATTGTTAATAGTTCTCATGTGGCATTATTAGGTTGCATATATTTCCACTAAATCAATACTTATGGAACCATTCACCAATGTAACTAGGATCCTATAACATCCAATATTGTTTATGGTTGAAGCTAAATGGATCATTTGGCATCAAGCTCTAACAAGTAAGTTTGTACCTTGAACTTTGATCGCATAACCTTCTTTAGATAAGACCTGTGAAATAGGGATAAATCTTTGAGTGGGACAAAACAACCAATGTGTTGGATGATCATATAGGGTCCATAGAACTTTGGTTCTAATTTATCGGGTGTTTTTTCTTTGAGTGGCCATTATTTATAAGATTGAAGACAAATAAAGAGTTTATCCCTTTTATAAAATAATAATCAAAATGAAGTTGATTTATGTGTTATTTCATTCGATTTCAATGCATAACCAAATTATCCTTCAGATGTTAAGAATGAATGGATTCTCCAGTGTGAACTACATTATCCACTTCCTGGACCTTGGGAGGGCTCGGCAAATAAGAAGTCATTGATAATGGGTTTTGGCCAGAAAGACCATCATATGGAATCATTTTGGTATCTCCATGATAAGTTGTATTGAACCACCAATATACAAGGTAAATCATTGCAACCATTGGTGTGGCTTGTTAGAAGCATATAATTGCAAATAGGTTTCTAAGAACTTGTTGACCACTTTAGTTTGACCATCTATTTGGGGATGATACACAGTGCTCATGTTCAACTAGGCAACCTGGATTTTAAATATTTCTTGCCATATTTTTCTTATCAAGGTAGTATCCTAATTTGATATGGAAGTGGGCATGCCTTACAACATAAAATTTTGATCTAACTGAGCAATCAAGGAGGGGAAATGAGTGTGTTAAGGCACAAAAATGAGCATATTTGGAAAGATGGTTGACTACCACCATGATCACTAATCTATTACTTGCTCTTTGGAGTCCCACCATAAAATCCATATAGTTATCAATTCATAGATGTGTTGGGGTCATTATTGGTTACAATGCCCTTGTTGTCTTTATTGTCTCACCCTTGTTTCCTTAGAAATTCACATGTTTCTACAAAATCTTGGATGTCTATTTGCATGCCCTCCCAAAAGAATGAGTACTTAACTCCTTCATAGGTTTTATGAAATGCACAGTGACCTATAAGATGTGATGAATGTAATTCCTTTAAGACCCTTTGTTTTAAGTTACAACTCTTTTTTTAAATGTTCCCCTTATACCTAAATCTGTCTTATTCCCATGTATACTCTTTATGAAGGTTGGAATACCCCTAAAACCTTTGGATGAGTTAAGCTATAGTGTCATTTTTTTACCATTCCTCATCAAGCCAACCTATAATTGATAAAGATAAGGAAAATAAGGATCCATTCTCATCAATTTGCCAAAATAAAGCCTTAACTACCACATTTTATTTACCCTTCTTATAGATCATCCCATAATCATATTGTCATCTCACTGAGCCACTTAATCTCATAATTACACCCCATCATCTTAGTGACCCATTTATGTTTCTCTGGTGATGATAAGCATTTTCTAGAAAATATTTTAGACTATAATTAACATTCTTGATTTGGAAATGTTGCCCTATGAGATATGGACACTAAGGTCTCACTACAATAAGGACGCCCGTCATCTCTTTCTTATATATCAATTTACCAAATTACAACTATGCAACTGCTTATTGATGAATCTCAAGGGGCACCCTTCTTACATCAAAACCACTCCAATATCTTAGCATAAGGCATCACATTCTAGGACAAACGTCTTAATGAAATCTTGCATTCTTGTTACTAAAGTAATGCATGTGGTATCCTTTAAAATTGAAGAGGTTTTCTCTATTACCTCACATTATACAAATTCGTTCCTTTTTAGCAATGAAGTTAAGGGGGAAACAATCCTTCCATATTTTTTTACAAACAATCTATAGGAGCTAGTAAGCTTTAGGAACTCATGGAGGCTATTCAACATCTTGGGTCAGGGTCAACCTTGCATCACCAAAAATTTATTGGGATCTACTTATACTCCCTCCTAATTGATAATGTGACCCAAGTGTTCAACTTTTGAATCTACAAAAGAATGTTTTGAGCTTTCATGGATAGTTAGTAGTCCCACGTGAGTTTCAAGGCTCTATTGACATGCTTTATGTGGGAACCCAAGTTTTTTTATGGATCAATATATCATAAAATATTATTAACACAAAATTATTTAGGATGGGTCAAAAAAAATTGTTCACAAGGCTCTATAAGGTGTATGGAGCATTGTAGAGGCCAAAGGGCATCACTAAAAATTCATAATGTCCATCATGTGTGCAAAACATTATCTTCAAGATGTTTTTCTCTTTCATTCGTATTTGATGGTACCTAGAACAAAGGTCATGTTTGATGAAAGACTTGGCACAATGAAGCT
This sequence comes from Pinus taeda, assembly GCA_000404065.3. Classification (NCBI taxonomy): domain Eukaryota; kingdom Viridiplantae; phylum Streptophyta; class Pinopsida; order Pinales; family Pinaceae; genus Pinus; species Pinus taeda. Next base: position 25,738 of record APFE030521347.1, on the reverse strand, counting down.
CATTTAAGAGGTCATTAATAACTAGGACAAGGAAGTTGTCTTTAAGGGTTGATTTATTGAAAACCCAAAAATTGGGATACATGCACCAATTACCACGACCACTAGTGATGAGTAAGGTCTAGTACTAGGATATATGAATCCATCCTCCAACAATTCCTAAATGACCTTTTCAATTTCATTCTTTTGTGCAAATGGGTGCCTATAAGGATGGACATTTGGTGGGTAGCTACTGAAAATTAATGGAATACGATGGTCTTGTTCCATTTGCAAAGGTGGTAAACCCTAGGCCATTTCAAATACTTTTTTACATTTGCAGAGGACCAAATAAAAATGAGTATGCATCTCCTATCATGAGGTGTTTGTGACTTGTATGACATTGAACTATGCCATGATGCCTAAGTGGCCTTTCTTCAATAAATTTTCCATGTAATTGGAGGTGATCATTTCAAGCAAACCAAATGTAAGCACTTTGAGGGTATGTTCGTTCCCTTCCTTAGTGACACTCGTATAAATCCTTGAAATCCATGGCGATAGATACCAAAGTGTGTGACCATTCCACTCCTAGAATTACATTGCAACTACCCATTTCAATAAAAAAACATGTTAGTATTGAGATGATAGTCGCCCAATTGGATTTTCATATTTTCACATCAACCTCCACATTTCATCATACCACCTTTCACTATCATAATTTGAAAATTCGGTATAGTATAGATATAACTATGAGTTTCTTTGTCCACTTTTAATTTCTCTAGGTCATATGCCACAGAGAGAGAAATAGCCTTCCATTTGGGTAACCCAACTTGAGATATTAGAACTATCATATTTGTTCATATCAACCTTTGGAAAGTAATACCACAAATTATGATCATGAAAGCATGGGCGAGGCTTATTTATAAAGACTGTGTGAGTGGCATGCACTTCATTTTCCTTAGTTGGATCAATCTATGGATTTGATATATAGATACCCAAGTGGGTTCTTAACATTCCAACACATGCCTTATTTGTCCATCATGTTGGATATCTCTTTGAGTGAAGGTTTAATACTTAAAAATTTAGGTTCAAGTTGTTGATTCTCGGTGGGCGGGTTCTACTTCTGGTTCTCCATGCTTGCCATGTTGTATGGATCATCAAATCACCTAAGATTTTGTCAAAGTGTTATATCCAACTTTACTAACTATTATTAGTGGCTTGAAAGGAGTCCTTTTAGATATTTCATGAATGTTGCATTATCTAGTTGATCCGGACTTATGCAGGAATGCAACAAAATACAGATATACACATAAACATAGAGATGCTGCAGAAATAAAACTTCATTTCATTAATATCAAAGAACTCAAATATGCTTACATCCATAAATGGAGATAAATTAGCTCGAGGGACGGTAGCTTATCTCTGAAAAGAGATGTGGCAACTACATGCCTCTAAAATGTGTTACAATGAGGCTCAAAGGCCTATTTATTATTGAGAAACAATGGAAAACCCTAAACATCCAAAAACCTAACCCTAGGAGATGAAGAGCCAAAATTGTGAGCCTAGTTTGGGTAAATTGCTACATCAGCCTCCTGGTGTCATAACTTTGGCATACGATCTTCATTTGGCTATCATAATAACTCGTTTCAAAGATCTCAAAGAGAAGGCCGAAAATAAATAGTTACATATGTTTAGGATGTTAGGGTCCAACCCTAACCCCCTTATTTATGTAATAGGGTCGAGTCATAGTTATAGTTAGTTAAAGAGTCAATAAAGCCCATATTAATAATTGTAATTAGTTGACCTGCATTTAAAGAAGGGACCACAGTTAGTTGCAAATGGGCCATGGTATTAGATAAATGGTATTAATAAGAACCATGGTACTGACCCATGGTATTGCATGTATGAATCCTATATAAAGGATAGAGACTCCCCTCAAGGAGCATCGTGTCTTATTTTGTAATCGAGCCCAACACTATTGGAGGTTGCCCCTCGAAGAGGCAAGTGAACATTGCCTTCCTTTCTAAATAATAAAATACATGCTATTATTTCTTGTTTTTTTGTGTTCTAGGTATATTTTTTCGTATATCTGGTATTCTGGTATCTTCTCGCAGCTCAAGAGCATAACAAGTGGTATCATAGCACTTTCTAGGGCCAGTGGATCTCCATTTAAAAAAATAAAAATAAATAAATAAATAAATGGCTAGAGACATGTTCCGGCATCTTTAAACCATGGGATCTATCGTTGAGCACATAAACTTATGGATTTAGGGAGGTATGCATGCAAGAAATACAAGAGGTGTTCATGCTTGTAGGACTCCCTTGTAACCCTTGTGGGTACCCCTTCGAGTAGTAGTGCATTAGACAAAACCACGCACGGATTGTCTTCCAAGTACCCTCTGGGTATATCGAAAGCCCCCTAAGCTCTCTTAACCTCGCCATAGATAAACCATCGACCGTCTTGCTGCTACAGTACACCGAGAATAGCACTCGGGGAGATTACTCGCACATACGATAGGGTAGTCAGGTTGTAAGGCTAAGGGTACGGTTGATCCTCCTTGGTTAGTGCCTTGAAAGATTGGGCCAAGTACGACTGTTGGACCCTTATGTATATTGCGATCTATAGCACCTGACACTCCTTGAGACCTTAGTTCCCTTATCTCTCTCTCGATCACACATCATCTTTACCCAATCAGATCTAGCAGGTTGGGTTCGGTCGCTGCCGCAACAATCAATTCGGCCATTCAGATCTGTCAATCTAATCTATCAAATCCGCCATTCAGATCTATCAGATCTGTCAATCTGATCTATCAGATCTGCCATTCAGATCCAGCAGTTTGGGTTCTATAGCAGTCGCAACAATCAAATCTGCCATTCAGATCTAGAAGTAGGGGTTCGATCACTGCCACATTTCTACTCTCTGCAGTTGAGGGTTTTGCCAACAGATCTGACTGTTTGTATGCCTCCTATACCTGGGCAGGATTCTCGTAGGACATTTGGCAATAGTAACTTTCTAGGGAATCGGCTACAGTAGTATTCCTAAACGCAGAGTAAAACTCCTCTTGGAGTAAAAAAAAAAAGTCTAAGACACTCCCGCGACACTTATAGGAGACTTAGCCCATAAGAATCAGCTCGACGAGCTGAGGAAGGAGGTACCATTCACTTGTCAGCGTCAAAAAAATCAGGTGGTCCCAAATTTTTTCTCACAGTAATGACAAGTGCATTGGATCTATGCATGGTACAAACCAAAGCTCAAGCTATGGCCAATGAGAAGATAGACACCCTTGAACACAAGTTGGAGGAATTAACGAAGCAGATCCAGACCTTACAGGAAACTCTCACAAAGGGCTAGTCGGGGGAACAATCAGAGGCATATGATTTTAATGTAAACCTTGAGGGCAAGTCTAGTCATCCTCTTCACTTCTATGGAAACCGCCAATAGTCCTAGCCATGACCACCCATGCTGGACATGTATAAATTTGATGGCTTTCATCTGGCCACATGGATAGCACAAATGGAGCAATATTTCACATTGAATCACATCAGAGATTATGTGAATCAACTAACTGTAGGAAGCATGTACTTGGACCAAAAAAGATGGCAATGGTAGCAGTGGCATCAACGTTGTTATGGAAGGCCCGTGACTTGGCAGATATTCGCAAAAGCTCTTTCTGATTGCTTTGACCATGAATCTAACTTTTTGGGTTGTCTTACTAAGCTCTGACAGACATGAACAGTGCAAGAATATATTATAGCCTTTGAAGCCTTAGCCTTCCGCACAGGAGGTCTACGAGATGAGTTCTACTTGGAATGTTTTGTCAGTAGTCTCAAAGATGCCATATAAGCCCACGTCCGACTGTAACACCCAATCTCATGGATGGAAGCTTGCAAGATAGCTTGTGAAGTAGAACGTGCATTAGTAGCCCAGTCGACTCATCCAAATTTCATAGCCAAGGGTCGCTCCACCTAGGCTCCAAGCACTACCAAAACACATAAGGTTCAAAAGGTGTCACTAGCGGAAATGGTGGAAAGAGGAAAGCAAGGATTGTGTTACTAGTGTGATGAGAAATACTCCTCGGGGCATAAATGCAAGGAACCCAAATTCTTTCAAATTGATGCTATTGATCACAGTTCATCAAAGGAAGCCCCACCCTTTGAGGAACCAAAGGAAGAAGATGAGGACAACCAGCCAGACAATGCGCTTCAAGCTACACCTGAAGAACTAGTTATCCCGCTTCATGCTTTGGCAGGGATTTCTTCTCCCCAAACTCTCAAAATCAGAGGTTTTATTAAGCATCACCCTGTATTAGTCTTAATTGATAGTGGCAGTACGCATAACTTTATCCATCAAAGAGTCGTTGAAGCAATGCATTGTTTTGTCAAAGCAGTCTCTAATTTCCAGGTCCAAATTGCTGATGGGGGGACAATGAAATGTGAAGGCTACTGTGAAAATGTCAAACTTCAAATGGGGGATTATCAACTAAAGACCCACATGTTTTCCATACACATGGGTGGGTGTGACATTGTCTTAGGTGCTGAATGGCTCCGCACACTCGGCCCAATCACAATGGATTTCGAGGAGTTATATATGAGCTTTAAGCAGAATAACCACAAACATACCCCCCACGGATTCCAGGTGGGTGCTCCCTCTATCATCAACTCACATAGGATGGAAAAATTGTTAAAAAAGGGCCACCATGGAGTTATAGACTAATTTAATGCCATCCAGGACTTCGAACCCACTTCTCTTCATATTCACCCTGAGATGCAACAGTTCTTAAACAACCATCTACCGATCTTTGACAAGCCTCATGAGCTTCCACCCTCGAGAGGTGAACATGATCATAGCATTAATTTGGTCCCAGGGGCACAACCACCAAATGTGCGCCCATATAGATATCCTTTCGCCAAAAAGAATGAAATTGAAAAAATCATCAAGGAACTCCTGGAAGCATGCGTCATTCGTCATAGCATTAGTCCTTATTCATCACCTGTGGTCATGGTGCTCAAGAAATATGGGGAATGGCATATGTGTCCAAACTTCAGGGCCCTCAACAAGTTGACGGTCAAAGATAAATTTCCCATCCCGGTTGTTGATGATTTGGTGGATGAACTAAATGGGGTGCAATTCTTTACTAAGCTCGACCTCTGCTCGGGCTATCACCAAATTCACATGAAAGAAATAGACATTCCAAAGACTGCTTTCCGAACTCATGAAGGTCATTATGAATTCTTGGTCATGCCATTTGGTCTCTGTAATGCCCCATCCACTTTTCAGAGCCTCATGAACCACCATATCTCAGAAAATTTGTCCTTGTTTTCTTTGATGACATCCTCATCTACAGTGGCACCTAGGAAAAACATCTTCAGCATGTAGATCTGCTCTTGCAACTGCTCCGGAAGCACAAATTATTTGTCAAGAAATCCAAGTGCTCTTTTGGCATAGAAGAAGTTGAGTATTTGGGCCACATTGTGGGGCATGAAGGTGTCAGGGTGGACCCGAAAAAGATCCAGGGAATGTAGGATTGGCCTCAACCAAAGACCTTGAAGAGCTTGAGAAGATTTTTGGGTCTCACCGACTACTATCGCAAATTTGTCCGCAATTATGGTTGCATTGCTAGACCCCTCACTCACCTTCTCAAGAAAAATTCATTCCTCTGGAATGATGAAGCACAACAAGCATTTATAGTTCTCAAACATGCCATGTGTTCTACTCTAGTATTAGCACTACCTGACTTCACCAAATCTTTTGTGATTGAATGTGATGCTTCAGGTACGAGTATTGGGGCAGTCTTAATGTAGGAAGGTCGACCCTTGGCCTTCACTAGCCAACAACTAAGTGGGACAAATCTGGGACAATCTACCTATGAGAATGAGATGATGGCCATCTTACATGCAGTGGATACTTGGCGACCATACTTATTGGGGCGGTGTTTCCAAATCCGCACAGACCATCAAAGCCTTAAATATTTTTTGGACCAACGCTTATCCTCACCACAACAAAATAAATGGCTCGCCAAAATGTTGGGATATTATTATGAGATAATTTACAAGAAAGAGCGCAAAAATGTCGTAGTAGATGCTTTATCAGGCCAATTTGAGGAGGAGAGCACCCTGCTCACAATCTCCCTTCCTATTCCAGAATGGATTGAAGAGGCTCGCAAGGAATGGTTTTCACATCCTTTGCTCTCCCAACTCATTAATAAATTGCAGGAGGATCCAAATTCCACAACGGGCTACTCTTGGTAGGATGAGATTCTTCACTACAAGGACAGAGTAGTGATATCACCAACATCCACACTCAAAAGTGCATTTTGGTGGAGTTGCACTCATCTCCCATTGCAGGCCATTCAGGCTTTCAGAAGAATTATGCTCGCACTCGACGTTCATTCTTTTGGACGGGCATGTAAAAGGACATTCTTACTTTTGTAGCTGAGTGTGACGTATGTCAATGCCATAAAGGAGAAATAGTCAAATCCCCATGCACATTACATCCATTGCCCATTCTAGCCTCAATCTGGATGGAGGTTTCTATGGACTTCATTACGGGTCTTCCAAAGTCAGGCAACAAGTCAGTCATCATGGTGATTGTGGATAGACTTTCTAAGTATGCTCATTTTTATGCCCTACCCCGCCCTTTTACACCAGCTTTGGTGGCTCAATCTTTCATGGACCACGTCTTCAAATTGCATGGCATGCCCATTTCCATTGTGTCTGATCGTGACCTGATCTTCACCAGTAACTTTTGGCAGGGACTCTTTGGGCTACAAGGTACCCAACTACAACTCAGTACTTCCTATCATCCCCAAGTTGATGGTCAAACAAAATCAGTCAACAAATGTCTGGAGACCTACCTTAGGTGTTTCACTTCAGAAAAGCAACATCTATGGGTATAGTGGTTACCTCTAGCCGAATGGTGGTATAACACTAACTATCATGCCACCACCAAAATGACTCCATATGAAGCATTTTATAGTCAACTCCCTCCTTCACCTACTTCTTATATCCAGGAATGCTCGAAGGTACAAGCAGTGGATCAACTCCTACGGAACCGCGCAACCATGTTGGCCCACCTCAGAGAGAATATCCATCAAGCTCAAAACCGCATGAAGCAACAGGCAAACCAACATCATTCAAAACACAAATTTCAAGAAGGGGATCAAGTATTCTTGAGGCTACAACCATATAAGAAAACATCACTCAAAGACAAGGGTTGTCAGAAATTATCTCCAAATCTACTGACCATATCAAGTACTTTAGTGCATCAGAGAAGTAGCCTACAAGCTAGCTTTGCCCCCACTGCAAAAATCCATCCAGTCTTCCATGTCTCATGCCTCAAGAAAGTGGTTGGGAACCATTGTCGAATTCAAACCAGTCTACCAGAATTGGATGAAGAAGGTTCAATCTAGCTCCAACCTGAACAGGTTCTTGACAGGCAAGAACAGCACCTGCGTGGCTGCACGATCAAGGAAGTCCTCGTCAAGTGAAAAGACACCTCCCTAGAAGATGCAACCTAGGAACCAGCCACTATCCTTCAGTAGTTTTCGTAGCTTTAGCCTTGAGGACAAGGCTATTTTTATAGAGGAGGGCATGTTAGGGTCCAACCCTAACCCCCTTATTTATGTAATAGGGTCGAGTCATAGTTATAGTTAGTTAAAGAGACAATAAAGCCCATATTAATAATTGTAAGTGGTTGACCCGCATTTAAAGAAGGGACCACAGTTAGTTGCAAATGGGCCATGGTATTAGATATATGGTATCAATAAGAACCATGGTACTGACCCATGGTATTGCATGTATGAATCCTATATAAAGGATAGAGACTCCCCTCGAGGAGCATCGTGTCTTATTTTGTAATCAAGCCCAACTTTATTGGAGGTTTCCCCCTCGAACAGGCAAGTGAACATTGCTTTCCTTTCTGAATAGTAAAATACATGTTGTTATTTATTATTGTTCTATGTTCTGGGCATATTTATTCGTATATATGGTATTCTGGTATCTTCTCGCAGGTCAAGAGCATAACATAGGACTTTTTTAGTCTCTCTGTTTTCCCTAAAAATGTCTTTTAGTCCCTCAAATGACTCCAAAAGTTTAGGACCCGAAAAAACTACCAAAAATAGTAAGTTGTGTTACAACTAAGGAAATTGAAAAGAAACAATGGTGGGGGTCTAAGTGGAATAGGCAAGTGGCCACCAATATCCACATGGATCAATCCAGGGAAAATTTTATGGGCTAATATTCGCCCATGGGCTAATTTTCTACACTTTTTCCAAAAAAAAAGATTCGCTAATTTCCATTTTTGTGTAAAAATGATTCACCCAAATTTATTAGAATGAAATTATTTTACCCTAAAAATCGCCAAAAAATTATAGACTATATAAAAATATTATAAATTTGAATATTTTTACAAAAGTATCTCCAAACATTTTATAGATTTCATATTATGGACTAGTGGGATTCGCCAAGGTTTCTAAACTTTAAGATAAATTTCCATCCTTAAAATTTTCCCTAGATCAGTCCTCCCCCCTTAGGAAGCAATGGTCCCCATTGCGTTGAGTGCTTCCATGAGACGGGGAAACTTTTGTTGAGCTTGGTCCCTAGTGAGCCACCTCCCTTGGTGCAAGAGTTGGACAACTTTGACAACTCGATACAGTTGGATATTTTGCTGGTGAATGTTCTTGATTTGCATGTCCATGATCTGATCAGTTGTGGCATGTTCCATGCAGTCTGGGTTTAAATATGTTGGTGTGAGTTGTTCTACATGTCTTGTGTGTCCAATAATGGTGGAAAGTATGGTCAAAGATGGTCCACATTGAACATTGGGTGCAGGCCAAGGAATGGTGGAATGTTGAGCTTGAAAGCATTGTCCCCTATAGCCTTAGTGATGGTGTATGGCCCATATCGGAGTGGGCGAAGCTTGCAGTGGGGCCCAACAAGGTGCTCCTTATGAAAATGTAGCCAAACTTTGTTACCAACCTGGAACTTGTGTGGCACCCGATGCTAATCATGATGCTGATTGTACTTAGCATTGGCTTTGTCCAATATGTCATGGATCTACTAGCAGATGTGCTGAATGCGCTCAATGAAGTTGTTAACCCTATCATCTTCGTACTGGACATGAGTCGAATATGCCTAAGTAGCTGCAAATAGTATGGCCACTTCAATTGGACATAATGGTTGGAATCCCAACCCCACCTGAAATGGGTTGTGGCTAGTTGAGCTATGTACAGCTCTGTTTTAGTTGTGTTGGACATGAGGGAGGCTTTCATCCCATGCGTGGATGCTTCAAGTTGTACATACGCAAAATGTGTATGATCATCCTATTGATGACCTTTATTTGGCCATCACTTCGGGGGTGGAAAGTCACGGACTTAGTGAGCTACGTATCCAACATCGAATAGAGACTTGACCAAAATGTACTTAGAAACTTGTTATCCCAATCTAAGATAATGGACTATGGGATCCCAAAATGTACCCATAGTCATTCAAAGAAGAGCTTAGCAGTGGCTTTTGTTGTGATACTCTTCTTGCAGGCTGCCAGAATGGTCATCTTAGAGAATATGTCGATGACCACGAAAACGCAATCGTTGAGATGGATTCCCAAGGTCAACTAGGAATAGGCAAAGGAGTATATAGGCCTTGCTTTTTGATGGTCTATTTTGCAATGGTGCAGGCAGTGCAGGATCTGATGTACTTCCCAACATCTTGTCGAAGGTTCGGCTAATAAAAGTACTTATGTAACACTGCCACTATTTTCTCTACGCCTAAATGTCCAGTGACCCGACTGTAGTGCGCCTCCCAAATCATCTTGGCACATTCACTTGAAGGAACACAGAGGTGTCCCAGATGGCATAACAATGCATCCTAAAGTTGAAAATTTGGAACTTTCATACCTTCTAGGAGCGTCTAGTATGTGTTGTTGAATTCCTGATCACTCTTAGAAATATGTGGACACCCCACAGTCTCATGCTTGCAAGAGTCAAGCATAGTGGTCAGCGCCATGACCGACGGTCGGCTGAGGCAGTCTGCAACATTGTTGGTGTTGCCCTTCTTGTACTTCATGTTCAAGTGGAACTATTGCAAGTATGTGGACCATTTCTTATGGAAATAATTGTGCAACTTCCATTGTGTCAGCATGAACTGCAAGGGTCTGTGGTCTGTGTGGATGATCATTTGCTTCCCCATAATGTAATGCTTCCATTGTCGCAATCCTGCATAATGGAATACATATCTTTGTTATAGGTGGGATACTATGTCTAAAATTTTCTCACTGTGATATGCCACTTGATGCCCCTCTGACTAAGAACTGCACCAATAGCATAGTCGGAGGCATCTGTCTCGATCTCAAATGATTGTTGCAGGCTTGGTAATGTGAGCACTAGTGCAGAGCAAAGGCAATGCTTCAACTCAGAAAATGCCTTTTCTTGGGATTCAAACCAAAATAAGTTTGATTTCTCTCCTTCCTTGGTGACTTGACTCAAAGGCCAAGTTATATGAGAGAAACCCAACATGAACCTACAGTAGAAGTTGGCAAGACCCAGGAATCTGTAAAGCTCTGTTAGAGTGGTTGAGGCTGGGTAGTCCCAAATGACTTGTATCTTGGCTTGGTCCACATTCACACCTCGATCATCAATGATGTACCCAAAATATTGAACTTGGGTCACACCAAAAGCGTATTTCTCCAAATTAGCACACAACTTATGTTGCCATAAGGTTCAGAGGACCTGTCGAATATGGTGGAGGTGCTCTTCCCAACTCTGGCTGAAGATCATAATGTCATCCAAATACACCACCATGAATGAGTTGATGAAGGGTCACAAGATGCCATCCATCAACCTCATTAAGGTTGTGGGGACATTCATCAACCCGGAAGGCATGACCAACCATTCGAAAAGACCCTCCTTGGATTTGAAGGCAATCTTCCACGAGGGTCTAATCGATAACTGGTGATAACGAGACTTCAAGTCAATATCTCTAAAATATTTGACCCCCTTGAGCTGGTACAAAAGGTCATCAATTTGTGGGATTGGATACCTATTCTGGACAGTGATCTTGTTCAGTGCCCGATAGTCAATACATATTCTCGAGGCCCCATCCTTCTTCTGTATGAACACAATCGAGCTCCCATAGGGTGATCAGCTTGGTCTAATGTGCCCTTTCTGCAACAAATCCTAAATCGGCCTCTTGATTTCATCATTCTCTAGAATAGAGCATCGATAGATCGATCCATTGGGTAGCTATGCGCCCAAGGTAAAATCAATGGAGTGCATGCCCTGACAGTGTAGAGGTACCCCGTGGTTGAGGTGAATATGTCGTTGTACTCCTCTACAACCTTGTCCATTTGTTGTTTCCATGTGGAGGAGCCCTAATATGTAATGGAGCAAATTAGTAATGTTGTGTTAATTCCCCATTCAAAATAAAACCCAAGATGCTTATCATTTTCTTATCAAGTGCTTAAGGATTCACTATTTTTGTTTAATTAACAAATTCCCATGAGAGTTTCTTATGTAAATGTTATAAACAATTTCAACATAAAACATATGATGAACAATAACAAAATAACAACAAAAAACATCAAAATACAACACACCAACACAAAGATTTGATGAGGAGTTCACCCTTCTTGGGCTACGTCTCCTTGGTATAGCTTCCAATACTTGGGCCTCTCTATTATGCTAAAAATTATAACAAAAGTGTGTTTACAATGCTCAAATGCCTTTGAAACCTGTCTCAATTAGTTCATAATACCAAAAAATGGATATCTAGCCCCTTTTTGCATCCAATGTGGTGAAAAACTGAAGAAGTTATGACTTCTATCAGTCTTTCCACAATTTTCTCCTCCAAATCTGGCTCACTGCTAGTTAAATTCATTATCTGCAGTTAATTCTGGCAGTTCTGCCGAAATCGACGGTCCCGCCATCTTCCCCACCTATCTCACGGTTAAGGTCGAGTGGTCACATACAAAGTGGTCGGTCCGGTGAAAAAGGTGACGGTTCCACAACTCTATCACAAATCGTAATCAGCTTTATCGAGGGTGATTCTTATATTTGGGACTTAACGCATTGCAATATGCGATCTGGTGATCTGGCGAACCAACTTTGAAATGATATGCATCAGCAAATCGCATTGGCAAAGTCCCTCAGTAACATATATATTAGCGGGGTACTCGTGTGATATGCGATTGCAATTATCGCAAATCGCAACCCGACTTTGCAGTTGCAATATATCGCATCGCAACCGTGACTGCTCGGGGGTTGGTTTCCTTAACTCCTCCGATATGCAATATGCGATATCACAAATCAACATTGTTGGGGGGCGATTCTTAAGCTGCAACCACTATTTTTTCCTTGATATGCAACATGCGAGATGCAATGGCAACCTGCCACTTGGTGCTTCCCCATTCGCTCGGACCTTTTCCATGTCATCCAATCCTTCCATGTGTCCAAGTCAAACCTTAACTTTGAATTGCTCTAAATTATGCATACGAGCTCGGATTTGAGTCTCGTTCACACCATTGGATTCAGAATGACGAGCTCTTCAAACTGAAGCTAAGTTTAACAAAATTCTGACACTTTATTTTTTAGCATAATTTTGAGCACCTAATCACTCCTCCCCACTGGAAGCCTTTTGAACCCCAAAAGATTATATTAACTTATTGAACAAATGAGGGTATTGTTCCCTCACCTTCCCCTCTTCAATCCATTTGGCCTTTCAAGGATTTGTATTCTTAAGCCCCACTCGAAGATAATCAATACTTCCCCTTTTTCTTGTCCTTGTTCTTATGTCAAGTATAGTGTCTTATTAAAGCTCATCAAGGAATCCTGGAGAAAAATCTTCAATAGAGGGAATCTGCGTATTCTCTCCTTAATCTTCAATCAAAGGAAGCTCATAAAATCTCAAGTTTTCAACATTAACAACGGAATAAATTTGCATATATGAAGGCAAATCAAGCTTGAAAGCATTATTACCAATCTTTTCCAGTATTTTAAATGGACCATAATGGATTGGTTTCAACTTTTTACCTTCACCTTGAATCCTTTCCTTGCTAATGTAAAGCCAAACTTCGTTACCTACTTGAAACTGATGATCCACGCGATGCTTAGCATGCCTTGCCTTATACTTGCCTTGACTCTTTTCTAGTTGTTCTTCAACTATTTGGTGAATCAACTGAATTTGCTCAATGATTTTTTTTGCTCTGTCTATGTCGCTATGTCCATCTACAGATACATATTTCTCAAAGATGAAATCCAAAGGCGATTTAGGAAAATAACCAAGACATGCCTCAAAAGGCGAAGTTAGTGTAGAATAGTGTTTTGCCCAGTTGTAAGCATGTTGAATATAATGCAACTATTCATCCCACAATTTAGGATGTTTTCTGCAATATCCTCTTAGACCACTACCC